>MU226429.1:1551227-1578283 GCA_018584345.1 Thuja plicata
TACATCTCCCTATTTAGAGTATTACTATGTAAATTAGTTAAGTCATTTTAAGAATATGAATTTTTATTTTAAGAATGAAGAGAAGGACTTAGTAAGAAGATTAAAATTGAAAACTTTATTAACTGAGAGAAATGTTATAAAATGAAATAAATTCCCTATAACATTAATATTATCCTCTCGACATGAAATCATGAAATGAATATTGCAACATTTTTATTAAGTTAGAATAAACGTTTAAGTTAGAAAGACATATCTTCAAATCTTAAATCCGTCCTGACATTAATAATGTGATATTTAATTAAATAGAATAAAATAAAATAATATAAAATAAAATTTGAAATATCAAGGAGGAAGTTTTAATCGGAAATTATAGATATATTTAAAGGGAAAATCTAATTAAAGTTTTTAGGTAAACATAGGAACTCCTAATGTTATTTTTATGTGGTCAATATATGTGGTCAGTATACTGACTACTATAAAAATAATATTAAAGAAGTACCATAACCTAGAGTGATTTTTAATTAACACAGAATCCTTTAGCTTTTAAGCAAACCTGATTTTTTGAATAACTCTGGAGACGGAGGATAGGGAGCCTCTCTCTTTCTCTACATCATCAAACTCTATTAATGTATAATCAGGATGACATGTAAATTTAGATAACCCTCAACTTGTGTACCTTTAACTTTAGATGCGATTAGGGTTAAGGGAGGTTGAAACTCAGTCATGATTCCCCTTAGACCCTCTTGACAATAACATCACTATTTAATTTCACCTTTTAAAAAAAAAAATTGTTGCATTTTTGGGCGTGAATTTTTGGGCATCACAGTTTTGGAGTTTTAGTTTAGTCAGCCACCACTGCAAGTCTGGGAGTGATCTTGAACTATGGGAGAGGTTTGAGTTACCATGAAACTCAGTTTTGAACTAGGGATATCTCTCCCACATTTTCAGACTCATCCCCAGTTCATAGTGTACCATGAAGTTGGGAGAAACAACGCGGCCTCTGCTATTTGTTCTTTGAATGTTGCGGGTTGTCTTTACTCCTTCAAAGTGTCATGAATTATCTTGGCTTCCTCCTTAAGACACGCGGGCAACAGACCAAGATATGACTGAATCATCTTGACAACAAACCACCATGTGGGTTCTCTTCAGCAAAAAACGTAGCTTCTGACTGAAAGATGTGGTGGATGCATTTGGTTTTAAGTTATGACATCTTTCAGTCATAATCTTCACAGTTTTTCTGCAAGCTAATTACAACCATGACTGAAAGTATAAAGAGAAGACACAAGCCACTTTGCACATACAGATAAGTTCACTTCTTTTGTCATTTATTTATTTTGTTGGCAGCTTATGTACATTTATATCTCTATTTTTTCTTTCCCTTACTGTCAATATATGCATATATAGATAATCATTAACCCCATTTAAAATAGAAAACTTATGTTGTCATTTAGGCTTTATGTATTAGTCCTCATACTCTATTTGTTCTTTGAATGCATCTTGACACCACTCCATAGGTAAGTCATCATTATTATTCTTCTCACTACTTTTCACATGAAAAATAGGAATGCACTGTTGTGGCTGATAATAATGCAATCATTGCTTATATTTAGGCTCTGCTTGATATTGATTGTTGTCAAATACTCACAAAGCTGTTGAACTGGTCTTTGTTTGCTGTTGAGCCCATCATTACATTACTATTTAATGTTGAGCTTCACTGTCGGCTATTGTCCATGATATCATCTACAATACCCACGTGGCTTTTGAAGATGCATCTATTGTTTAACTTGATGCTTGTCTGCACTTGTAATGAAACATGGGTCTTTGTACTGTCAGATGCTCTTTTCTTTTAAAAACACTTCTCTTTCAGTCTTCAAACAAAACATGTAATAAGAATAACAGATGCTTCCCTATTCGATGACACTCCACTGTCTAAAACAATCATACAAAAAATATTTAAACTACAATATTATGTTTAAAAACACATTTAGTTCACATTTTTACTGATAATAGTGAGCATTTTTTAGAATCGAAACACAATTGTTGAATATGTTGTTGTCTTTAATGTAGAAAATATACTGTCTTCCTTTTGAGATGTATTTGAGAAAGAAAACCCATGGGGTTTGAGCATGGGCTCGTGACTCCCATGGATTTTACTCAAAATAGGAAACCCTAATTTGCATGTATATTTCTTTTACCAAAATTACATACCCTGCACTGTTATCATGAATGTACATCTTTTCTCAAAACATCAGTATGAGATGTATTTTGTTTTAAAAAAAAACTTTGCATAAAGATAATTTCTTGGCACTTTGTCTGAAACAATATACACATGATATGCAATTGCATTCTTTTAGAATCATTATACATGACCTTGATTGATGAAAATCCTAGATATTCTATGATATTTTGTCCATCATGCTTGTCTTTTGTGTGTGTTTCACCATTATGAATGTAACCCCATGTTGATAATGAGATTGTTGATCACTATTTTCACTTGCAACTTTCATTTATTTTGTTTCATTTTCTCTCTTTGCAGATTTAGTTGTTTAAAATGAACATAACAACATCTTCTCATTTGTAAAATCTATGTACAATCTTTATACATGTGTTTTCAACTTTGATCTCCAAAATGAACTTTTGGCAGTTGTCTGAAACAACATACACAAGAAGAATCACTTACTGTAACAACATTTCTCAACTTCCTTTATCTGCATGATCTCTAATGAACTTTTAGATTCTTTCAATTCTGCACTTCTCCAGTTTAGTAAAATCTTTCTTTGATCATGTGCCTCCAGCAACATCTTTTTGAATTCTTTCATGCATTTTCATCTTCTTCTGCATTGAGTTATACACACCTGCCCACTTGCACACAAAAATTTGCTTAATTTATTAGGTCATCAGATAATATGAATCAATTAACATTTGTGAGTGAGTGTATGCTGAGATGGCATTCACTCATGAGTGTTGGTTGATTTCTATCATTTGTTGAACTAGTAGGTTAAATCAAGTTCTGAAAATAGGTTTCTTGGATGTCATGCTAAGTTTATTCAGATATCTAATTACATAGAAAAGAATAAAATATATCAAAGTGATCATGAATAGTAAAAGGTTTCATGTTCAAAACAAGTCCCTTTAATACTATTTTTTAGATACTATGAATGATTTTTTTCTTTTTATATCGATTTCATTAGATTGACATGCAGCCTTAGAAGAATTGATTATATGATGTTGTGTTGCATGTATTGCTTAGATCCAGCTAGATCTAACACCCCATTTTCTTCTCCTAATGCAGGTAAACCCTAAAAGACCTAAATGCAGATGCAGATATGGACTTGTGAGACCTAAATGCAGATGCAGATATGAATAATGGAGACCTAATATGCAAACATCAAGAAACCAACCACAAGGCAATGCATGGGACCCCTACTCCATACTTTCAATTATGCCTTCTATTCTGTAATGTACTATTATTTTTACATAAAAAGAAAGATGAAACAACACTTCAACAATACATTTAGTTTGAATGCACAATGTAATTAATCAATTATAATTTGGAAATTTTGGAATGTGATCAACTCTTAGAGTAAAAATAATAACTTCTGAAAATGAATGTAGTGATACAATGTCTATTAATAATATCTAAAGGATAATATTAATGGGACTCTTCTAAAAATGCAATTTCTTCCTATTTGTGGTTACTTTGATGTATGCTAAAAATTAGGATAATAATTTTGGCGACTTCTGCTGGATGTCTTCCTGCTAGACACAACCCTAGACCTTTATCCTTGGGCAATGGAGTTAGGAAACTAGATAACATGAATGCAATCATTATTGAAGTGAAAATGCAGCTACCCTAGACTAATGCAACCTAAAGCAACCTAGAGACCTATGTGCTTGGACAACACTTATTGAAAATGAAACCTAGACTAAAACCTAACCCTCAAAGCAAAGATCAAGGTGTATTCCATTAACTAGAATTTGCAGAACTTCCCCATCAGTTGTGGATAACTAATAAGCATTTTTTTCTCTACAGGCTGTAATAACTAAAGGGCCTGCCCAAAATTTATCAAATTTATCATACTGCCCTGGCCTGCTTTTTAGTACATCCCACCTGAGTACTAGATCACCTTCTTTGTAATCCATGAATGTAGTCTTCTTGTCAAAATACCTCTTAGTTTGTGCTTGAATTAATTCCATAGTTTCAAATACCCTATTTCTTTCTTCCTCCAACTGTAATAAACCAACATACCTCAAGGCAAGGGAATCTCCTTCTTCAAAAAGTAGCATTTGATCAGCTAGCTGTAATGCAGGAAATTCTGTGGATATGGGTAATCTGGCCTCTTTTCCATAAACAAGGACATAGGGTGAATTCCCAATAACTTTCTTAGGTTTAATTCTATCCAGCCACAAGGCTTCCTTCACTTAGAGTGCCAATCTCTCTTGTTTCCTTGCAAAGTCTTTTTTATGATCTTGATTAGGTTTTTATTTGTAGACTCTACAAGAACATTACCCTGTGGATAGTAATTAGAAGAAGTACTTAAGTAAATACCATTCTTGACAGCCCATTCAGTTATAGATGATCCAACAAAAGTCAAGGCATTATCTGATACTATGGAGTGAGGAACTCCAAACCTTGTAATAATATCATCATAGAAATTTAGAACAACATTTCCAGAAGATTCCTTTAGTGCAATGGCCTCAGTCCACCTAGTGAAATAATCTGTAGCATTCAAGATCCATTTATGACCTGCACTAGAATTAGGGCTTATTAGGCCAATAAAGTCCACTCCCCACTTGTTGAATGGCTGATCAACAATGATTGGTTTTAATGGCAATGCTTCCAACCTTTGTTTTCCTACAAACATAGCACAATTTTGGCATCTTCTTGCCCATGAATGAGCATCTTTGAATAAATATGGCCAATAATAGCTAGCTCTCAAAATTTTCCATGTTGTAGTTTTGGGGCTGAAATGCCCTCCACAAGATCCATCATGAAATTCAGACAAAATCTTATTCTGATCAATATAATCTATACATCTAAGAAGCATACCAACAAGATCTTTCCTATATAGAATGTTATCAATTAGCACATAAGGAATAGATTGAAGCCTGAAGTACCTTCTGTTGGCTCTATCAAGATTCATTAGACATTGACCAGTTTGCAAAAATCTGGTCATATTTGATAACCAGGACGCTAGATCATTAATCAGTATAGGATCACCTTGGGGTAAGATGGCCTCTTCAATGGGCTTAACGTAATCTTCTCCTTCTGCCATCTGATCACATAAGCCTTTCCCTCTAACAAGCTTGGTCACATGGATTTGTAAATCATATTCCATGACTTTAGTTATCCACCCCGCCGTCTTTTCATAGACATCTTTATTCAACAAAAATTCTTTAATGCTAGGGTGTGCAATCATTAGATGTATTCTGTTCCTAGCAACCATATGTTTAAACTTCTTTAAGGTTTTTATGACAACTAGTACATGATTTTCTACAAAACTATATTTTTCCTCATAATTATTCATACCTTTACTGAAAAAGGCTACTGGCTACTCCTGTCCTTCCTCATTCTTTTGCACCAGCATTATTGAAACTATGTCAATACCACCATAAGCATATAAAACAAAATTCCTAGAGAAGTTAGGATTAGCTAAAGTAGGGGCTGAAGATAATGCATGTTTAATTTTCTTAAAGCTCTCCTTTCCCTCAGTAGTCCAGCTAAAAGGCACATCCTTTTTTAACATAAAAGTCAAAGTTTTCAATAAATTTGCAATATTAGGAATAAAGCGCCTAACAAGATTTATCCTTCCAATAAAACTTTGCAATCCCTTTTTATGTTTTGGCAGTGATAACTCAAGAATTGCATGAATGCTTTCAGGATCAATTGTTGTACCACCTTTAGACACTTGGTACCCTAAAAGTTTGCCTTCATGTAATGCAAAAATAGACTTTTTTGGGTTAAGAGAGATTCCAAACTCTCTACATCTTTAAAAAATCTGTTTCAAATGGTCTATGTGTTGATTTGCAATTTTGCTGTAAATGGTAATATCATCCAGATATACTAAAAAAAAATTATACATCAAATTTTTGAAAGCCATATCCATTGCTTTCCAAAAAAGTAGCCCCTGTATTTGACAGACCAAATGGCATTCTTCTATAAGCCATTGTACCCCATTTAGTGGTAAAGGCTATTTTAAATTGATTAGATTCTTTAACCAAAATCTGGTTATAACCAGAATATCCATCCAAGAGTGAGAATCATTTAGAACCTGAAACATATTGAAGGATCTATTCCATGGAAGGAAGAGGATGTCTATCCTTTAGAGATGCCATATTAAGGTTTCTAGAATCTACACAAAGTCTTATCTCTCCATTTTTCTTTCTTACTGGAACTAGATTGGAAACCCATGATGTATGCTTTATTGGGAATACTATGCCTCCATCTAATAGCTTTCTTATTTCTTTCAACATTAAAGGTTCTAATTTGGGGATTATGGGCCTTTTCCTTTGCCTGATTGGTCTTGAATTTGGTTCTAACTCTATGGTATGTTCAGTCAATTAAGGATCAAACCCTTTTAAATCAACATAATCCCAAGCAAATACATCACTATATCCTTTGAAAAGATAAATAAATAATTCTTTTTCTTTGAGAGAGTTTATTTTACCAACCTTTAGATACTTGTCTCTAAAGATCTCCACCTCCTCATAATGATCTTCTTTACCCAGTAAACTAGTTTTACTCTTTCTGAATTGATCATCAGAATTGAAGGCTAATTCTAGGCAGTCCAATCCTCTTGGAAGCTTGTTACTCTTTAGCTAGATCACTTGATTCTCCATTTGTTGATCATGCTTATCACCTTTAGGGGCAAAAATCCCTTCAATTTCTATCATAAAACTCAAGATGTGTTCATTAGTATTGAAAACTTTCCAATTAGCATCATTATCTGGGATATATGGCCTTGCAACAATTTTAACATGTGACTGGTCTGAAATCAGTCCTTTATTCCTGTAATTGAAGCATGTGCACCAATACCAACCAATTTGTCAACATGCATATTTTTCCTTCTAGGTATGGAAATAAGATTGAAAGCATCAAAATCTTCCAAAATATCATACACTCTTGATTTATACAGCTTTAAGAGATCATTCTTAACAGTATTAATTCCTCTCACCTGCCTCAATATCAGGTCATTGTCTCCAAATGCCCTTAAACATTTGATTCCCCTTTTCCTAGCCCACTCAAAACCCTGGATCAAGCTCTCATATTCTGCTATATTGTTAGAACATGATAAAGATAACTTGTAAGCAGCATAAAATTTATCACCATCAGGAGATACCAACATAACTCCTGCACCAATACCATCTTTATTCTTTGATCCATCAAAATATAGATCCCATAGCTGGTTAGATAATTCAGATTCAGGACATTGATCTTTAATCAGATTAGGAACAACTGGATCAAATTCTACATTACATAATTACCAAAACCAGCATCAAGCACATCAATATCTTGATCACTTCTAGCTACCCATTCATCTAGGACAAAATTAGGATATCCTTCATTTTGTGTGTTATAAGATGAAGTCTCATTGATTTCATCTAGATCCATGATCACACAACTTGCATTCATGGGGCTAGGATTATAAGGCTCTTTATGGTCTTTGGCCCATAACTCTGATTTTATGGTCACCTTAGCACCATATCTAGTTCTGAAATACAGGTGAGACCAATCTGATGAGAAATATCCATCTATCTTGGCTATGAAGTCTCTTGATAAACATAGAGCAAAGTAAGGTAGTAGATCTATGACAGAAATATCCTGAGAAATGGAGAAGTTTGGACATGTGTGCAAGGTCAAACTCGCATTTTTAACAACTCCTACTATTTTAACTAAAGAACCATCAAGTTGAACAACTCCTTTCTCAAGAGGTTCATATTTTAAATCCAATACATCAGCTATGCTCTTTGGCATGATAGTGTTGGTTGCACCACTATCTACCATGCAATTATGCACCAATTTGTTCCCAATAATTAAAGAGACATAGAAGGGAGGAGGTTTAACATTTACAGATTTCTTACCTTCCTTTTCTGTTATCTTCTACATATTTGTTGGCCCTCTTTCAACTGGTAATGCTGAGTGATTTAAATCTGTAGCCTTTTTACTTGTACTTCTGATTGTTGCCCCTTACCAATCTTCTTTTCTTCTTTAATCACTTCATCATGCACTTTTGAAGGCTCTAAACTGGCCATGACTACTCTCGGAGGATGATTTATAGCTTGAAGTGAAATTTTTGTTCCTTTTGATAGCTCCTCTTTCAACAAATTAGTTTGCCCTGGAATAGCTAATGAATCCCACATAGAAATTGAAACACTCATCTTTTTCATATTATCAACAATGTTATAAGGAACAACAAACTGTACCTTCTGAGGAGACTTACTAATACTCTTATCCGGCTATTTCTAATACTATGTTTCTCTATTGGCATGAGTAGAGGCCCCTTTTATGATTGAAACTAGTGGAATGGTTGATGATTGATTTGTAGCCGCAATCCTAGGAGCCAACTGCTCTGATTCTAGAGCTCTCTTCTTGGCTCTTGTGTTTGCTGATATGGATGAATCATCATTCACTCCACATAACTCTTCCTCTTTCCAATTGAGGAATGCAGTGTCAGGAGTAGTTGTATCACAGTGTTGCTGAGCCTCTTCAATGGATAAAGTAGGTTGTGAATCCATTACACTTTGAACCATTAAGGCTTGATTGAGCACTCCATTAGTACACTTAGACTGATTGTGTTGTTCATTGCAAGGATAACACCATTCATAATCTACAGCAAGGTTATTTTGGCTAGGAACAATATCCCTAACAACATTAAGAGGTGCTGGATTGTAAGGCCTATAAGCCCTTTGATTCTAGTTTTGCCTATTGGTATTACTATTTCCCTGATACTGCTACTTGTTGCCTTGATAATTGGGCTAATTAGGATGTTGAGATGAAGAACAAGAAAATTGACCTTGAGTATGGGCTATTGGATGGCTTTTCTATCTTTTCAGGTTTACTAGTTCATTCCCAAAAGTCTATAGCAAGCTCTCAATCTTTTGTTGACTATTTTTTATGGTTTGCAATTCATTGGGAGGGACAATAGGCATAATTTCTTCACTTTTATATGATGGTAATGAGGCTAGAGGTGGGACAACTAGTGACATGTTGGATTGTATGTTAGGAAAATAAGGCATGGGTGGCCTAGGAGCTATCTTTCCTTCCTGAATAAGACTATTTTCTGCCCTTATTGCAATCTCAAAAGCTTGAGGTAAAGAATTCCCACCCATGGAATAGATCATTACTAAAATATCACTATTTAAGCTTTTAAGAAAGTACAAAAATGCATACTCGGTAAAGGGTCTTACTGTGGTAGGTATCCTATTCCAAGTCTTCTAAAATATGAGATTAAAATCACTTAGTTCCTCTTGTAGAGCCCTTTTAATGGCAGTTAGTTTCTCTACCAGAGATAGGTTGTCAGATTTATCCTCAAAAAACTTGGAAAGCCTTTCCCCAAAAACATCCCATGTAGCAATAGAATTTACTGGAAGATTTCTGAACCAATAAAGAGCTTTACCTTTAATTGATGCAACCAACAGCTTCATTGCCACATCTTCCTCCGTGGCATGATGGACATTGCACAAAGATGCAATATCTCTAATGTGTTCGATAGCTGTCACTTGACCTTCTCCAGTGAATGATGGAAAACCTTTCAAGGTAGCCAAAGGTATATTATTATGATTTGCAATCTAGAGAGGACTACCTTGATCAAAAGGGACAAATGGAAGATTTCTTTCCATTCTTGCATCTGGTGGTACTTGTTGCTAAATAGTAGTTACAACAGAAGCTTGAGTATGTTATACTGCCTTCCTTTGGTAAGTCTTCAAATTCTGGGGATTTTCTATAGTAACACTTGTAGAAGCTCCAAAAATAGAGTTATCTATAAACAAATTCTCAACACTTGGAAATTCTGATTCGTAATGAGTAGGAACACTTATATCTTCAAGAAGATTGATTTCTTCAATAATAACCTCAAGTTCCTCTAAATTTACAGCTTGATCATAAAAAATGGGGTTATCAAATGAAGATAAATTTGAATTCAATAGAGTACCTCTTGGATTTTGTGATGCTCTTCCACCTCTAGATGATCTTCCTTCCCTTCTGCTTAACTATAACTCTTGATACACAAATCCTTCCTTTTTTGATCTTGTTGGAGTTCTGATCATTAAAATCTACACTGAGAGCTGAAACTAAAATTTAAAACAACTGGAGAACTAACAGTTTAGAACTAAGAAGTAGTCCGTGGTCCCACTGGGTGTGCCAAAAACTATTCAGGATTAGAATTGTCACCCTAACTCAGGCATTAAGGCTTCATGACAATTCTATCTGACAAAGGAAACCTCCTCTAGGTGTGGGTGAACTATGGTTGAGGAAGAGTCTCTAGATTCTAGGTTGGTTCCTATCAAATATGGAATATCACCACTTGATTGATAACTTAATTGGGAAAAGGGAAGAAAGAAACTTTTGAAAACAAAAACTAGATAGGGGTGATACACCAAAGATGAATTTTGGTTTTTGATGAAAAGATAAAATAGTAACTCTAACTCATATATCCAAGTCTTTGATCTTTTAGATCTCTAATCAACATATAGGCTAAACTGATTTCAATATTAGGGTTTAAACCACAAATATTTCAAATGGTCAGCAAACATACATTTTCCACACAAGGTTTTTAAATAATTGATCACCTTAAGAAGGAATATAGATGTACTCTCTTCTCGTGGATAACAATGAAAATACACTTGCAAAGAAAGATAAAAATAGGATCATACAATCAAAACTCCAAATGTATGAACTAATAAAAACATCTATTTTATTCTGCACCAAAATCTAACAAAAATATGGTTACAAACATGAATACAAGGCACAAAAGAACAATAAGCTCAGCTTGCCTTCTTTCAAGATCTGCAACTTCAACAGATAAAAAATGCATAAAAGGGCTATAGGAATAGGAAATTCACTAACAACTCTCTCTTCACAATCTTGACCCCCCCTTCTATGAAGAAAAAGCCTCTACTATATAGCCAACATGGCTTATTTTCAAAAATATTTCCCCCCGAAAATCCTTCCACAAGATTAGATCTCCTAAACTATAGGGCCAAATTAGCACCCTAAATCAAAACCCTAAGTTTTAGCCCTTCTAAAGTTGATAAATGAAAATATATCTATTGCATATCTTATCAACTCTTAAAAAAAACCTCAAAAGAAAAAACCGAATACATCCCCTCCTAAATGTAAACACTGCAACCCTAATACAACCTAACTACACAAAGGTGGTAACTCTGTCGATGCCATACTAGAGCAGTTAGTGTAACTGTAGTTTTTGTTTTTTTTATCACCACCCACCATCGACATGACCATTTTCTTCTGAAGAGATAGCTTTAAGACTTCGTGGCACTAAAGGTACCATCATGGCAATATGCAGGGAATGTCGATGCACTAGGAACTACAACTGCATTTACTCCATCTGACAATGGATTTCAAATGTAAGTAAAACACAATGCATTTTAATCGATTTCATTTGTATCTTAGGGTTTTTTTCTTTGTGGCACTACCATGTTGAATCTTGAAACTATGATATTTGAAATGTATCCACCTCTGTTCTATGGAGAAGCTCTAGTCTCATGAGCTTTAGGAGGAAGAAAAGATGTAGTTTTAGTTTTCCATAATCCATGGTATCTTTTGATGACTTTCTCTTCAACACTGCTGGAGTTTTTCAACTCTTTCTTTGCTCAAATTTTGTTTTTAACTATGAGTCATCTTCCATTTGTTTGAATGTTGGGACACTTGTTGATGTAGTGTTTTTTAGCCAATACAAATGGCACTACAGATTTGTTTGTAACTCAGGTTCTGGAGTTTTAGTTTAGTCGGCCACCCCTGCAAGTCTTGGAGTGATCTCAAACTGTGGGAGAGGTTTGAGTTACCATGAAACTCAGTTTTGAACTAGGTATATCTCTCCCACAGTTTTAGACTCATCCCCACTTCGTAGTGTACCATGAAGTTGGGAGAAACACCACGGCCTATGCTATTTGTTCTTTGAATGTTGCGGGTTGTCTTTACTCCTTGAAAGTGTCATGACTTATCTTGGCATTCTCCTTTAGACATGTGGGAAAAATACCAAGCTATGAATGAATCATCTTGACAACAAACCACCATGTGGGTTCTCTTCAGCAAAAAATGTAGCTTATGACTGAAAGATGTGGTGGATGCATTTGGTTTTAAGTTATGACACCTTCAGTCATAATGTGAGGCCTACCTTAGAATTTTATAGTTTTACTTTATTATTCTCATGCTTTTAGTAGCTTATGCTTTGACATAATTTTCCTATCAGAGACTTTTTATATGTTTGAGGATCAGTGGAATCCTATGTTATATATTCAGCACCTGGTTTTGTAATCAGGGTACTTTTGGGATGCTTTATGTTCTAATTTAGTTTCATCTTACGATTGATGTCTTATATGGATTTTAATGTATCAATGTAATATGATGAATTTGGTTTAGGAAACCAATGCTAGGTTATTTTAGTTCTAATGTAAATGTGGTTTATATGTATGTATATCATTGATGTCGTGTTATGTTTCATATCATGTCATTTTGGATCTACTGATATGTGCATTGAGTGTGCAGGAAAAGTTGACCATGGATCTAAATCGAGGACCCAGTACTGGAACCCATGTAAATAACCATGCTTTCCAAGGTCCTATCTATATAAAGAGACATGGACCTCATTTTTATGTGTTTATTTCATAAACATGGTTTTCATGTGTGTCATTAAATTAGTAAATGTTTATGTGAATAAGTCATGTCATTTGTTTTAATTTAATGTGCCAAGTTTGGCAATTGTTGTAATTTAATTATTGACATGGCTAGTAAAGGGGAACCAAGGTTAGTTATGGGTTAACTAAGGTTATCTAGGAGTAGTACCCAAGCTTACCCCAGGGTTAAAAGTTTCTAGAAGCCTTCTTAACTTAGAAATCCGTAGGTTAACTTCAGGGTTAGTTTTAAGAGGTCTTTTGGGCTCATAGGGGGTAACCGGGGTCAGTTTTAGTCACCCAACTTGGTACCCTATGGGTTAGGAGTCATTTTCTATCATTAATGAGCCTCTAAACTCATTTATTTCTCCCTTTAAGTGTCATTTTCAGTCTTGATCGAATTTGGAAGAGGAGTGTGACTTTGGTTAACCTCACTTTCTCTTCTACCCAAGTTTCTTTGACTTCACCCTTGGAGAGTTAGGAAGTGGATTAGTTTGGGGCTGGTTAGAGTTACCTCACCCTTGGGTTAATCCTTACTCTTGTTGGAGGTTTGCCTATTTAGAAAAGGATTTAGGATGAGTTGAGTTTTCACCCACTCTCTACCCTTGGAGACAGAATTCAGTTTGAAGGAGCCTTTTTGGAAGGAGCTTAGAAAGGATAGCTCAACACCCATCCATTCATCATCCTAGCTTGGAATTAAGGTTGGATTTATTTAAGTAATTTTGTTTTTGTTTATGTGTGTTATTGAGCTCAAGGACTCCATTAATGGAGTCCTATGTGTTTTGAAGTTTTATTTTCAGATTTGAAGTTTTACGTTTGTTTCTCAATGTCTTTATTTTGTGACTTATTTTGAATGGGTCTTCAAGGTACACTCACCCTTGGGAGGGCAGAGTAGCCTTGGAGGGGTAGATTTAAATGATTCCTATTAGTGTAGAGTCCCCCATGTGTAGAGGGAAATACTTGTGGTAACATGATACCCATGATGCCAAGAAGGACTTGAGGGCACCTAGGAGGCATAAGGAGGTTATTCAGGACTGCATCTTGTGAAGATGGTCCTATTCAAGTCCATGTGAGGCTTGTGTGTTCTATATATATTCTTGGCTTTCTCCTACAGTGAGGTCTACCACTACCCCTGTTTTGGAAGGCCTCTTGTAGACCTATCCATTTGTTCATCCTTGTGTTGGGAAGCTTTCTAGAGTGTGTGTTTTTCTGTATGCTTGTCTACTTGTTGTGTTGTTTGTATGTATCCTATTCCAGTTTGGATCCCCAAGGTCATGAGTGGCCTTGTAAAGGCCTAGGTTGGGAGGTGAGCCTCCATGGTCAACCTCATCTTATTTCAGGTACCTAATGGATATGGAAGATGCATTCTACCTTTATGCGTGAATTGAGGATGATGAAAAATGGCCATTTTGTACCCTTTGTTGTATAGAAAAATTTCATGGCTCCAAGATTATACTAAGGTCTTGGAAAAGAATTGTAACCTTTGAAAATCTATTTCTCTATAAGAATTTTATGCATTTTATGAACCCTTACCTTATTTGAAAATAGTACAAATTATTGAGAATCAAAATCTTGTGTGTTTGCTTCTTCAATGATAAAACCATAGTCAGTAATAAGTACATTATGTTGATACTAAATCATAGATTTATCGAAGTTTCAAATTTATAAAGGATATTGAAATTTCTTAAAGTAGGAATGGTTATATTTATTCTTCTATAGTTTTTTTTAATTTTAAAAAACCAAGAGAGAATTATTTTCCTTGAGAGTAAATCATATTTTGTTTTATTAACATCTAGTAAATCCTCAAATAAAAGTTAATGTAAAGTTTAAAGTTTATCTAATAATTTAGTGTTCTTGAGTGAAGAACATTTTTTTTTTGATACACCTTGTCTAAAATTCTGAAAAAAAAATATTCTTCAAAATATTAAAAGCTTAAAATTAAAATGTTTTTCCACCAAGCTATTAAGGATAAACTATAGAGTCTAATGGTGAATTCAAATAAAAAAAATAATGATCCCTTATAGCCCCTGTTTGGAGGGATACAGTCCCATATTTCACCAGTCCAATAACTATTTTTTTTATTATGTTAATTTATTATTATCCTACTTATTCTTAAGTAAACCTGTTTAAAATATTTCTTTTAAAAAAAAATTTATTTATTAAATTATATTTTCGGTGGGCTGAAGCCCCTGCACCCTGGAAATTTGTTTGTTTTGTGTTGGGGGTTGGGGCACCGTGTGGGCAGCGGCCCTCCGACTGTGCAAAGCACAGTGGGGAAGGAGCCACCGCCGATGACAACCCTCCCCGGACTCTTGTGGTCTTGTCCCCGCAGGCTGGTGGTGCCGCCGCCTGCGGCCACCACTGCCCCACCTTCATCTTCGGTCACTCTGCGGCGGTGGAGGCCCCTCCTCAGCCGCCTCCCCTCTTGCACCACCGTGCCGCCTCCCCTCTTCTCCATTTCACGCCCCTCCAAGCGCGGTGCATGGGCCTTCTGTCACCCCACTATGCGTTTCACCGCCATGCGGCCACTACGGATTTCCTTCCGCCATTGAGTTTTGTTTTGCCGCCTCTCCTTCTAGCGTTTAGGGTTTTCTTTAGTTTTTTTTTGTTTTTAGATTTTTTTTTGTGTTGTTATTTACTTGTTGTTAAATCTTTTATAATCATATTATTCTTATGCTTAGGGTATTGATATTCTTTTTATATTAATGAGTAAAATAATATAATGTTATTTGGTAAATAATTGGGTATTGCATTATTTTATGTTTAGAATAGGATTATTATATTTTTTTTTAGTAAAAGTTATCATATAGAAGAATAAAGAAATGTTGTAACTAGGACTTATACGGTTTAGTACTAATTTTAGTTTAAGTATATATTAATTGTTTAGTTATTAATTTTATATAAGGACAATCCTATTATTGATATGTATTTGAGAATTTAAAAAAAAAAGAATTTGTTTAATTGTAGGTAAAGTGGATTAAAAATTAAATTCTTTATATTTAAGTTATGTTGTTATAAGATTATAATATTATTTCATTAAAATTAGATGTGTTATACTTTTTTTCTGGGAAATATTATGATTAATAATTTTGCATATATATTTTTTTTAAATCGATAATTATCCTATCTTTTTTATCTGTTAAGTTTTGAGCGTTTAGATGCTATTACCATCTCCCATTGACCGATTTCTAGCATGGTTGACTTTTGGTCAACCATGGTCAAACCTTGACTGATTATCCTAATTTTTGTACCAGGTGTTCCTTGTACCCTCTAGACCTTTAGGTTTCAGTTTCACGCCAATCGGTGATGGTTGACTTTTTGGTCAACTTTGGTTGACTTTTGGGCCAACTGACTTGATTTGCATGTAAGAGTCTTCCTTAGGGTTTGGTAGACCCTAGTATTTACCTTTCACACATATCAGAGTATAGTTGACTTTTGGTCAACTATAGTTGACTTTTGGTCAACTATAGTTGACTTTTGGTCAACTATCTCAGTTTGCATGCTGATCAAGTTTGTAGCTTAAGGAACCCTTTAGGATAGCATTGAAAGCTATTCCACCCTTTGTAACCTTTCTAGTTTCTATTTTCCCCTTGCACCATTTTGCATGCACTTGTTACCTTTGAGGTAGTTCTGTTATCCTTTTTAGTGCATTTTAAAAGAAAATTTGATCGTGTTTTTTTGCCCAAATTTTAGGCATGACATTTTGGTATCAGAGCCATGTTTAGCAACATTGGGAACCTAACCCACTATGTTATCACTAAATTTGTCTTGCATGTGTAGGATGCCACCTATCACTCGTCAAGCCCATTAGTAAGGGCGTGGTTGGCGACGTGCCCCACGGCACGTGTAGAGGTATGACCTAAGGTAGAGGATAATAGGAGGGATCAGAGCCCACCTCCTGAACCCCCTCTCGATCCTAATGCAGCTCTATTGCTAGCTTTTCAGAACCTGGCTGGGCTCATTCTAGACCACATGCCACTTGTTAATTAGGAAAGAGAGAGAAGTAGGAGCCCACCTCCTATAGCAGGAGGGAATCAGGCAGACTAGGAAGAGGATTCCATTGCAGTACCAGGTGGTATTCCTTGGGGAGGTGCACATAAGCTTGATAGAGCACCCCCCGATATCGAGAATCAGATCACAGAGTTGATGAGGCTTAAACCACCTCCCTTCACAGGAGAAGCAGATGGGGCAGGAGCTGAGGCTTGGCTTTCAAGCCTAGAGAGGTGATTTGGGTTGCAAAATTATGGCAGCAACCTTAAGGCACGATTCACAATTCTTTTTCTTAGAGACGGGGCATCCACTTGGTTGAGGCATGAGGAGACCAAGGGACTTATTGACATTAATACCCTCACTTGGGGAGCTTTCCTTGAGCTCTTTAGAGAGAGGTATATTTTAGAATAGTTTAGATAGCACCGTATAGATGAGTTCCATGACCTTTGGCAAGAGGTCTTACAGTAGTTGAGTATGAGGGCAAGTTTCTCGACCTCTTATCCTATGTTGAATACATGGGAGATGAGAAGCTATAGGTGAAAAGGTTCATCAAGGGATTAAATCCCACAATTTCAGATAGGGTACGCATGGTACCTTTAGGGAACTTAAGGTTCATAGTGGACAGGGCCTTGGTAGTAGAAGAGATAGTCTAGGGCCCACAAGATTATAGGGATAGGTTGCAGAACCACAATACGTCATCTCAGGCCTCTGGATATCAGAAAAATACATGGAAAGGGAATCAGAGGAGCTCTTCAGGGACATTTAGGGCCCCACAATAGCAGCAGCATTAGCAACAGTAGCCACAACAGTCACAGTAGAACCAGCATTAGAGGGAACCTCAGGTTCAACATGGCTCTAAGTCCAAACAGTGGCAGTCACAGGGTTGTAAAAAGGACCAAAGATCTTAGGCACCATATACCCCTCTAGCATGGACTCAGCAGTCCTCTAGGGGTGGTTATAGCGGTTCATCTATGACTGTAGGATCTCAGTATTCTAGGCCTCTTGGTGTTCAGGTTCAGTCACAGGGGCCATGTTACACTTGTGGTCCCATGGGGCACTTAGCTAGAGAGTGCCCACAGGGTGGTAGTCAGCATGCAACGGTTTTAGAATTGACAGTAGGGGATAGGGGGAAGTCTAACATGGTTTTTGCAGCAGTAGACAATCACCAGGAAGAGCACCAGGCTACCATTATTGAGGCCTCAGGTAAGATCAGAGGTAGTGATGTTACTATTCTTTTTGATATAGGAGCCACTGACTCCTTTGTTTCTCCATCGGTCGTGGAGCATTGCGGGCTAGTGGCAGCTAGACAGGAGGTTAGATGGGAAGTAGAGTTAGCTTCAGGAGCTAGAGTTTCTTTAACCTTGATGGTTAGAGATTTTTTGATCCAGATTGGTGGGATGACCACCATAGCTAATCTCAGAGTTACTCCCCTTGGATCTTACGGTCTAGTTCTTGGCATGGATTGGCTAAGTGCCCACAAAGCCAAGCTAGATTGTCGTAAGAAGAGGATCGAATGTTTGGATGATGATGACATGGATATAGTTATTACTAGGGTTCATAGGCCTATATCCCTCCATGTGATATCCACCATGCAGCTTAAGCGATGCATGCAAAAGGGATGCCAGTTGTATGCCATCACCATCAGCAATAGGGAAGAAGAGACAGAGAAGGAAAATTCTCTTGATGACTTTCCCATTCTTCAAGAGTTTGTAGATGTGTTTCCATCAGAGCTACCTGGTATGCCTCCTCATAGGGAAGTAGACTTTCACATTATCTTGTACCAGGAGCTAAGCCAATTTCTAGAGCACCTTATAGGATGACCACCAATGAGATTAATGAGCTTAAGATACAACTTGAGGAACTGTTAGAGAAAGGACACATACATCCTACTGATTCTCCTTAGGGTGCACCTGTTATCTTCATGAAGAAGAAATATGGATCACTTAGGTTGTGCATGGATTACCGAAAGTTGAACAAGGTGACCATCAAGAATCCGTATCCACTTCCTAGGATCGATGACTTGCTCGATCAGTTGCAGGGTGCCCGAGTCTTCTCTAAGATAGACCTCAAATCGGGTTACCATCAGTTGAGGATCATGGATAGTGATATTCACAAGACCGTATTCCGCACTAGATATGGCCACTACAAATTCACAGTGGTTCCATTTGGTCTTACGAATGCTCCAGCTGTGTTCATGAGCCTTATGAAGGGAGTATTCTGTACCTTCCTTGACAAGTTTGTAGTTGTGTTTCTCGATGACATCTTGATATATTCTAAGGATGAGAAAGAGCACAAGGAACACTTGAGGCAAGTTTTGCAGTATCTTAGAGACAATCAGTTGTATGGTAGCTTGGTGAAGTGTGCTTTCTTTAGAGCAGAGGTCAAGTACCTTGGCCATGTTATTTTTGGTGATGGGATCTCAGTATACCCATCAAAGATTGATGCCTTCATGGATTGGCTAGCACCTACCACTATGACCAAAGTTAGGAGTCTCATGGGTTTAGCCAGTTACTATAGATAGTTTTTTAATGGTTTATCTTGGGTAGCACACCCCATTACCTCTCTTCAGCGAAAGAGAAAGAAGTTTGATTGGACTGAGAAGTGTGATAAGGCTTTTCAGGAGCTCAAGAGAGCACTTACCAGTGTACCCATTCTAGCTGTACCAAAGCCTTCAACAGACTTTATGGTATGCATAGACACTTCCTTGGATGGTTTGGGAGAAGTCCTTATGCAAGGTGGGTGAGCTATAGCCTACAAGTCTAGGAAACTAAAGACTCACAAGCTCAACTACCCTACCCATGACCTTGAGCTCGCAGCAGTGGTGCATGCTTTAGTCAGATGGTGACATTTTCTCTTAGGACATCAGTTCAAACTTCATTCAGACCATCAAAGTCTTCAGTACATCTTCACTTAGTCAAACCTTAATGCTAGGTAGAGGAGATGGATAGAGTTCTTATGTGAATATGATTTTGATGTCCATTAAATCAAAGGGAAAGAGAATGTGGTCGCAGATGCCTTGAGTAGGAGACAACATGAGCTTTCTTCTATGTCTACTGGCACAGATCTGAAAGATTGTATCCTTCATCACTTGCAAGAGGATGAGATGTATGTGGAGGTTTTTGAGTTGATTTGATCTCAGAGAACCCTTGAGGGAAAATTTTTAGAGTATGCCTTGGAGTCCAATGGACTATTGCGTCATAGAGGACATATCTATATACCTTCTCTAGAGGATTGCATGAGTTTGTGATGCTTGAAGCTCATAGGGCCCCTTATGCAGCGCATCCTAGAGTTAAGAAGATGCATACCGACTTGACAAAACTATATCATTGGCCAGGCATGAGGTTGCAGATTGCAGAGATGGTAGCTAGATGCTTAGAGTGCCAAAGGGTGAAGGCAGAACACCATCATCTAGGTGGTCTCCTTCAGCCTCATGAGGTACCAGTGTGGAAATGGGACACCATATCTATGGATTTCATAGTAGGTCTTCCTATGTCTTCTCGTTGTCATGATGCCATCATGGTGATAGTTGACAAGTTGACTAAGGTGGCTCAGTTTTCACCCGTGCATACAACCTTTACCGCACCAGTAGTAGCACAAGTGTTCTTGTGAGATATAGTCATAATTCATGGTGTACCTTGTAAGATCATCTCAGATAGAGATTCTCTCTTCACTTCATCCTTTTGGAGAGAACTTCGAGTAGCTATGGGCACTAGACTCAACTTTAGTACAGCTTATCATCCTGAGATAGATGATCAGACCGAAAGGGTCAATCAGGTACTAGAGGACATTTTTTGCATGTATGTCATGGACCATCAGACCCGGTGGGAAGCATACCTACACCTAGTGGAGTTTGCCTATAACAACGAACACCATACTTCCTTAGGTATGCCTCCCTACCAGGCTCTTTATGGTAGACCATGCAGGACACCACTCAGTTGGGATAGGATCAAGGATAGATTTTCCATTGGTCCTAGGCTAGTCAGAGATATGGAGCAGCAGGTGACTTTGATTAGGCAATGACTTGAGGAAGCTCAAGATAGGCAGAAGAAGTATGCAGATGTGAAGAGGATTGATCGAGCCTATCTAGTTGGGGACAAAGTCTTCTTGAGAGTGCGACCGCATAAGAGTCCAATCCATTTTAGAAAGGGCTCTAAGCTAGCACCCCATTTGTTGGACCTTTTGAGATCCTTGAGAGGATAGGACCACTTGCATACCATTTAGCGTTGCCACCTAGCCTATCATGCATCCATCATGTGTTTCATATTTTAGTTCTAAGGAAGTATATTTATGATGAGTCTCTTGTGATAGATTGGGATGCCTTGTAGGTGGAGTCAGATGGGTAGCTGGCTTTGGAGCCAATTCATATATTGGCTTGGCATACATTGGGTCTTTGAGGCAGAGAGCTGGACTAGGTTAGGGTCCAGTGGGATTGCTATGATGAGGTTACAGCCTCTTGGGAGGACACAATACAGATGAGATCATAGTACCCTCACCTCTTCGATGAACTCCAGGAGGAAGTTCATGTCTAGAGGGGGTGGATGTGAGGCCTACCTTAGATTGTTATAGTTTTACTTTATTATTCTCATGCTTTCAGTAGTTTCTTTGACTTCACCCTTGGAGAGTTAGGAAGTGGACTAGTTTGGGGTTGGTTAGAGTTACCTCACCCTTGGGTTAAGCCTTACTCTTGTTGGAGGTTTGCCTATTTAGGGAAGGATTTAGGATGAGTTGAGTGTTCACCCACTCTCTACCCTTAGAGACAAAATTTAGTTTGAAGGAGCCTTTTTGGAAGGAGCTTAGAAAGGATAGCTCAACACCCATCTATTCATCATCCTAGCTTGGAATTAATGTTGGATTTATTTAAGTAATTTTATTTGTGTTTATGTGTGTTCTTGAGCTCAAGGACTCCATTAATGGATTCCTATGTGTTTTGAATTTTTATTTTCAGATTTGAAGTTTTACGCTTGTTTCTCAATGTCTTTATTTTGTGACTTATTTTGAATGGGTCTTCAAGGTACACTCACCCTTCGGAGGGTAGAGTAGCCTAGGAGGGGTAGATGGAAATGATTTCTGTTAGTGTAGAGTCTCCCATGTGTGGAGAGAAATACTTGGGGTAACATGATACCCATGATGCCAAGAAGGGCCTGAGGGCACCTAGGAGGCATAAGAAGGTTATTCAGGAGTGGATCTTGTGAAGATGGTCCTATTCAAGTCCATGTGAGGCTTGTGTGTTCTATATATATTCTTGGCTTTCTCCTATAGTGAGGTCTACCACTACCCCTATTCTGGAAGGCCTCTTGGAGACCTATCCATTTGTTCATCCTTGTGTTGAGAAGCTTTCTAGAGTATGTGTTTTTTCTATATGCTTGTCTACTTGTTGTGTTGTCTTTATGTATCTCGTTCTAGTTTGGATCCCCAAGCTCGGGGGTGGCCTTGTAAATGCCTAGGTTGGAAGGTGATCCTCCATGGTCAACCTCATCTTATTTCAGGTACTTGGTGGATATGGAAGATGAATTCTACCTTTATGCGTGAATTGAGGATGACGGAAAATGGCCATTTTGTACCCTTTGTTGTATAGAAAAATTTCATGGCTCCAAGATTATTCTAAGGTCTTGGAAAATAATTGTAACCTTTGAAAATCTATTTCTCTATAAGAATTTTATGCATTTTATGAACCCTTACCTTGTTTGAAAATAGTACAAATTATTGATAATCAAAATCTTGTGTGTTTACTTCTTCAATGATAAAACCATAGTTAGTAATAAGTAGGTTATGTTGATACTAAATCATAGATTTATCAAAGTTTCAGATTTATATAGGATATTGAAATTTCTTAAAGTAGGAATGGTTATATTTTTTCTTATATAGTTTTTAAAAAAAAAACAAAAACAAGAGAGAATTATTTTCCTTGAGAGTAAATCATATTTTGTTTTATTAACATCTAGTAAATCCTCAAATAAAAGTTAATGTAAAGTTTAAAGTTTATCTAATAATTTAGTGTTCTTGAGTGAAGAACATTTTATTTATTTTTATACACCTTGGCTAAAATTATGAAAAAAAAAAATTCTTCAAAATATTAAAAGCTTAAAATTAAAATGTTTTTCCACCAAGTTATTAAGGATAAATTATAGAGTCTAATGGTGAATTCAAATAAAAATAATAATGATCCCTTATAGCCCCTGTTTTGAGGGATACAGTCCCATATTTCACCACTCCAATAACCATTTTTTTTAATTATGTTAATTTATTATTATCCTGCTTATTCTTAAGTAAACCTGTTTAAAATATTTCTTTTAAAAGAAAATTTATTTATTAAATTATATTTTCGGTGGGCCGAGGCCCCTGCACCCTAGAGGTTTGTTTGTTTTGTGTTGGGGGTTGGGGCGCCGTGTGGGCAGTGGCCCTCCCACTGTGCAAAGCACAGTGGGGAAGGAGCCATCGCCGATGACAACCCTCCCTAGACTCTTGTGGTCTTGTCCCCGCGGGCTGGTGGTGTCGCCGCCTGTGGCCATCACTACCCCACCTTCGTCTTCGATCGCTCTACGGCGGTGGAGGCCCCTCCTCAGCCGCCTCCCCTCTTGCACCACCGTGCTGTCCCCCCCTCTTCTCCATGTCGCATCCCTCCAAGCGCGACGCGTGGGCCTTCCGCCGCCCCACTGTGCATTTTTCCGCCATGTGGCCACTGCGGATTTCCTTCCGCCATGGAGTTTTTTTTTACCACCTCTCCTTCTAGCGTTTAGGGTTTTCTTTAGGTTTTTTTTTGTTTTTAGATTATTTTTTATGTGTTGTTATTTACTTGTTGTTAAATCTTTTATAATCATATTATTCTTATACTTAGGGTATTGATATTCTTTTTATATTAATGAGTAAAAGAATATAATGTTATTTGGTAAATAATTGGGTATTGCATTATTTTATGTTTAGTATAGGATTATTATATATTTTTTTAGTAAAAGTTATCATATAGAAGAATAAAGAAACGTTGTAACTAGGAATTATATGGTTTAGTATTAATTTTAGTTTAAGTATATATTAATTGTTTAGTTATTAATTTTATATAAGGACAATCCTATTATTGATATGTATTTGAGAATTTTTAAAAAAAAAAAATTATTTAATTGTAGGTAAAGTGGATTAAAACTTAAATTCTTTATATTTAAGTTATGTTGTTATAAGATTATAATATTATTTCATTAAAATTAGATGTGTTATACTTTTTTTCTAGGAAATATTGTGATTAATAATTTTGCGTGTTTTTTTTTTAAATTGATAATTATCCTATCTTTTTTATCTGTTAAGTTTTGAGCGTTTGGATGCTATTACCATCTCCCTTTGACCAATTTCTAGCATGGTTGACTTTTGGTCAACCATGGTCAAACCTTGACCGATTATCCTAATTTTCATACCAGGTGTTCCCTGTACTCTCTAGACCTTTAGGTTTCAATTTCACGCCAATCGGTGACAGTTGACTTTTTGGTCAACTTTGGTTGACTTTTGGGCCAACTAACTCGATTTGCATGTAAGAGTCTTCCTTAGGGTTTAGTAGACCCTAGTATTTACCTTTCACACATATCAGAGTATAGTTGAATTTTTGTCAACTATAGTTGACTTTTGGTCAACCGTCTTAGTTTGCATGCTGATTAAGTTTGTAGCTTAAGGAACACTTTAGGATAGCCCTGAAAGCTATTCCACCCTTTTTAACCTTTCTTGTTTCTATTTTCCCCTTGCACCATTTTGCGTGCACATTTTACCTTTGAGGTAGTTTTGTTATCCTCTTTAGTGCATTTAAAAAAAAAAATTTGATCGCGTGTTTTTGCCCAACTTTTGGGCATGACACATAAGCTTCATGGTTTTTCTGCAAGCTGATTACAACCATGAATGAAAGTATTAAGAGAAGACGCAAGCCACTTTGCACATACAAATAAGTTCACTTCTTCTATCATTTTTTTATTCTATTGGCGGCTTATGTACATTTGTATCTCTATTTTTTCTTTCCCTTACTGTCAACATATGCATATATAGATAATCATTAACCCACTTTAAAATAGAAAACTTATGCTGTCATTTAGGCTTTATTTATGAGTCCTCATACTTTGTTTGTTCTTTGAATGCATCTTGAAACCACTCCATAGATAAGTAATCATTATTATTATGCTCACTGCTTTTCACATGAAAATAGGAATGCACTGTTGTGGCTGATAATAATGCAATCACTGCTTATATTTAGGCTATGCTTGATGTCGATTGTTGTTAAATACTCATAAAGCTGTTGAATTGGTCTTTGTTTGCTATCAAGCTCATCATTACATTACTGTTTAATGTTGAACTTCACTGTCGGCTATTGTCCATGCTATCATCTGCAATACCCACATGGATTTTGAAGATGCATCTATTGTTTAACTTGATGCTTGTCTGCACTTGTAATGAAACATGGGTCTTTGTACTGTCAGATGCTCTTTTCTTTTAAAAACACTCCTCTTTCGGTCTTCAAACAAAACATGTAATAAGCATAACAGATGCTTTCCTATTTGATGACACTCCACTGTCTGAAACAATCATACACAAGATATTTAAACTGCAATATTATGTTTAAAAACACATTTAGTTCACAGTTTTACTAATAATAGTGAGCATTTTTTAGAATGGAAACACAATTGTTGAATATGTTGTTGTCTTTAATGCAGAAAATATACTAGCTTCCTTTTGAGATGTATTTGAGAAAGAAAACCCATGGGGTTCAAGCACGGGCTCGTGAATCCCATGGATTTTACTCAAAATAGGAAACCCTAATTTGCATGTATATTTCTTTTAGCAAAATTACATACCCTGCACTGTTACCATGAATGTACATCTTTTCTCAAAACATCAGTATGAGATGTATTTTGTTTTTAAAAAAAACTCTGCATAAAGATACTTTCTTGGCACTTTGTCTGAAATAATATACACATGATATGCAACTGCATTCTTTCAGAATCATTATACATGACCTTGATTGATGAACCTCATAGATATTCTATGATATTTTGTCCATCATGCTTCTCTTTTGTGTGTGTTTCACCATTATGAATGTAACCCCATGTTGATAATGAGATTTTTTTATCACTGTTTTAACTTGCAGCTTTCATATATTTTGTTTCATTTTCTCTCTTTGCAAATTTAGTTGTTTAAAATGAACATAACAGCATCTTCTCATTTATAAAATCTATGCACAATCTTTATGCATGTGTTTTCAACTTTGATCTCCAAAATGAACTTTTGACAATTTTCTGAAACAACATACACAAGAAGAGACACTTACTGTAACAACATTTCTCAACTTCCTTTATCTGCATGATCTCTAATGAACTTTCAGATTCTTTCAATTCTATACTTCTCCAGTTCAGTAAAATATTTCTTTGATCATGTGCCTCTACAAGCATCTTTTTGAATTCTTTCATGCATTTGCATCTTCTTCTGCATTGAGTTATACACACCTGCCGACTTGCACACAAAAATTTGCTTAATTTGTTAGGTCATCAAATAATATGAATCAATTAACATTTGTGAGTGAGTGTATGCTGAGATGGCATTCACTCATGAGTGTTGGTTGATTTGTATCATTTGTTGAACTAGTAGGTTAAATCAAGTTCTGAAAATAGGTTTCTTGGATGTCATGCTAAGTTTATTCAAATATCTAATTACATAGAAAAGAATAACACATATCAAAGTGATCATAAATAGTAAAAGGTTTCATGTTCAGAACAAGTCCCTTTAATACTATTTTTTAGATACTATGGATGAATGTTTTCTTGTTACATTGATTTCATCAGATTGACATGCAGCCTTAGAAGAATTGATTGTATGATGTTTGTGTTACATGTATTGCTTAGATCCAGCTCGATTTAACACCCCATTTTCTTCTCCTGATGCAGGTAAACCCTAAAAGACCTAAATCTAGATGCATATATGAACAATTGAGACCTAATATGCAAACATCAAGAAACCAACCATAAGGCAATGCATGGGACCCTTACTCCATACTTTCAATTATGCATTCTATTCTATAATGTACTATTTTTTGACATGAAAAGAAAGATCAAACAACACTTGAACAATACATTCAGTTTGAATGCACAATGTAATTGATCAATTATAATTTGGAAATTCTGGAATGTGATCAACTCTTAGAGTACAAATAATAACTTCTAAAAATGAATGTAGTGATAGAATGTTTATTA
>MU226429.1:1578333-1612546 GCA_018584345.1 Thuja plicata
TGGAAATTCTGGAATGTGATCAACTCTTAGAGTACAAATAATAACTTCTAAAAATGAATGTAGTGATAGAATGTTTATTAATAATATCTGAAGGATAATATTAATGGGACTCTTCTAAAAATGCAATTTTTTCCTATTTGTGTTTACTTTGATGTATGCTAAAAATTAGGATAACAGGAATAATGAAGTCTTTTTTTTAACTTGAAAACTTGAAATCAAATACATTATGGAGATTACAAGATTTATAAATCTACAAGATTTCTCATGCTATGAAAACTATTACATAATGAATAAGATATTTTTACATCTTTCTTAACAAAGATTACGAAATGGAAATTACAACACTTAACAAAAATGAACCTCAATACAAGGAGTAATCATGCAACATTAAAGTTTCGCTCTCACAACAACACCAAAATGAAGAATTCTCCCAAGCTTTTTCACATTCAACTTGACTTCAAAACCTGCAAATACATGAGGGGAACCATGGGAAGCTCACCTCCCAACCAAGGTCTCAAGGAGACCACCCCGGAGCTTGGAGAACCAAGGCTAAACAAGATAACATGTCTCAATTCTCACAACTAACATATATACACAACACAACAATTAACTCCCAACCGAGGCTTCACAAATGAGTTTTCCAAACCCATTGAAGTAGGGTGAAGGTGGGATTTTCCAAGGAGGAGAATGCCATTGCATTTTCAAATTCCTCAACAAGATTTTTTCTATGCCTTTTCAAGGCTACATTGACATTCCTTCCATATACACATTTGGTCATTTCTATACCAAAAACAATATTTACAACATGGCTTCATGGAGCCCATACTCCATGAAATTATCCCTCTTCTCCAAGAGAAGAGAATCTCACTACAATGGAGAGCCCAACTAACCCCTTCACCCAAGGCCACTTCTTCCCTTCCCAAAGGGAAAGTAATTCCTTAAACTCCCATGAACAACACTCCCAATCCAAAAGAACAAGAAATAAAACAAAATCCCAATGTATTCCCAACCCAACACGTAACAACAAAATCTACATACAACAACACTATACAAGATTTACATATATGAACACCATACAATATTTATATATTCATAAAACAATAACATAAAAATCTAAAATGCAAGAGTATTTCTCCATGGCAAGAATCCACCAACCTTGGTCCAAGAAAAATGGCAAGAATCTAGTTGATAAGAATCCCTTATCCTTTCCTTTTTCCTTCCTCCAACCCTAATTGTCTCTAAAATTAGAGAGTGGGTGAACACCCACTAAGTTTATCCAAACCCTCTAAAAATACCCCTAGAAGTGTACTCAAGACCTAGCAATTAATGAGACATGCACTCTAGTCCTTTTGTCTTACCTCTTGTCTTCCCTCTTAATTGAGATTTTAGCAAGGAGTGTGGGACAAGTTAGATGCATGAGGTCATTTCCATTTTCGCAACTTTTGAAAAATATGCATTTTGGAGGGCCATAATGGTGATCTAGGCTTTCTCATAGGTAAAAACTAGCCCCCAACCCAAGGTACCCCCTTAAGGCTAACTAATATTGGCCAAAAATACACTCTAGGGTAAATTTTGACCCCTCCAAAGTACCCCTAAAGTTCAAATCCGAGTTCTAACTTGATGTGATCCCTACAAGGCATCTATATGCAAGCGGGATTAATATAACATTCTAAAAGGTTTGGTGATTCTTTCCCAAGCCCTAATTTGACATCTCACCATCCACATGGATAATACAAGTGTCAAGTGACACCAAAAAAATACACATCACATTCACAATGACATGTCCAAACAACAACATGCATTTAAACTATTAACACACATTTAGATTATGTTTACAACAAAGATCACATCACAATGAGGTTTCAACCCCTTATTGGATTAAACCTTGGCTTAATCAATTCACATGTGTTTAGTCCTAATTCTCCAAATAATTCCATGGTTCTCTTTCCTACACACTTTACTCGAGCAGCAGTAGTCCAAGATAATAAAATCACATGAAATATACATATTCAATTCATACTTAGAAACATTAATTCATAAGCAGAATTAAATCCCTAATTACAATTTTCATACAAAATTTTTTAAAACATAATAATTCCATAATCATCATGACATAACAACCATGAAATAATCAAGTCTAATCATGATCCAATCTTCTCATCAATTCACTTATCTAAACATATATATTCAAAATTAACCACATGTTCCAGGTCTAATCCATATCAAAATATAATCCATACAATATAATCATCATCAAAAACATAATATCTCAAGTCTCTATCAGGATAATCAAAAAGTGTATCAATGTATCAAAACATAAAGTATCAAAGTGTGATCGAACAATAATGCTATGATGGGTTAGAGTGAGGCCTCACATCCTCCCCCACTAGGCATGAACTTCCTCTTGGAGTTCATCAAAAAGATTAGGGTACTGAGATCTCATCTATGTTGCATCCTCCCATGAAGTCATGACCTCATCATAACAATCCCACTGGACCCTAACCTGGTCCAGCTCTCAGCCTCAAAGTGTAAGGGTTCGTCAGGCTATAATATGAATGGGCTCTATTGCCAACTATCCATCCAACTCCACCTGCAAGGAATCCCAATCTATCACATGAGACTCATCATAAACATATTTTCATAACACAGATACATGAAACACATCGTGGATGTGTGACAGGCTAGGTGGCAAGGCTAGATGGTAGGCAACTGGTCCTACTCTCTCCAATATCTCAAAAGGTCCAACAAAGAGAGGTGCTAACTTAGAGCCCTTTCCAAAATAGATTGGACTCTTATGCAAGCGCACTCTCAAAAAGACCCTATCTCCAACCATATACTCATGATCAACCCGCTTCGCATCTACATACTTCTTCTTTTGGTCTTGAGCCTCTCTAGGATGCTATCTAATCAAGACTACCTGCTGCTCCATATCCTTGACCAACTGGGGTCCAATAGATACTCTATCCTCAATCCTGTCCCAACTTAGTGGTGTGCAGCATGGTCTACCGTACAAGGCCTGATATGGAGACATACCTATAGAAGAATGATGCCCATTATTATAGGCAAACTTAACCAGATGTAGGTATTCCTCCCACTTGACTTGATGGTCCATCACATACATATGTAGCATATCCTCTAACACCTAGTTAACCCTCTATATCTGTCCATCTGTCTAAGGGTGATATGTCATACTAAAATTTAGTCTAGTGCCCAACGCTGCCTGTAACTCTCTCCAAAAAGCTGATGTAAACAAGGAGTCTCTATCAGAGATAATCTTACGGGGAATGCCATGAAGTCTGAGAATATCTTGCAAAAGACCTGAGCTACGTCTCATGTTGTGAATGTAGTATGCACGGGTGAGAAGAGGGAAACCTTGGTCAATGTGTCAACTATCACTAAGATGGCATCATAGCAATGAGAAAACATAGGGAGACCAATAATGAAGTCCATAGATATAGTATCCCACTTCCACTCGGCAATCTCATGTGGCTGCAGGAGCCCACCTGGATGACTGTGCTCTGCCTTCACCCTCTGGCACTCTAGACATCTAGAAACTATGTTGGTAATCTACAACCTCATGCATGACAAATGATACAATTGTCTCAGATTGGAATGCAACTTCTTAACTCCCTGATGAGCTACATAGGGTGCTCTATGAGCCTCAAGCATAATAAAGTCTCACAAGTCACCCGTAGAAGGTACATAGATGCATCCCCTATGATGTAGAAGTCCATTGGATTCTAAAGAATACTCTACAAATATCCCCTTAAGGGGTCTCTTAGAATGGATAAACTGACAAACCTCCACATATAATACATCCTCTGGCAAGTGATGCAAAATGCGCTCCCTCAAATCTGTACTAGAAGTCATAGATGAGAGCTCATGTTGCCTCCTACTCAAGGCATCTACAACTACATTCTCCTTCCCTTTGATGTAATGAACATAAAAATCATACTCACACAAAAACTCCATCCATCTCCTCTGCCCAGCATTAAGATTGGGCTTTATAAAGATATACTGTAGGCTCTGGTGATCTGAATGAAGCTCAAATCGGTGACCTAGAAGGAAGTGTCACCATCTCACTAAGGCATGAACCACTGCTATGAGTTCTAGGTCATGAGTGGGATAATTAAGCTCGTGATTCTTTATCTTCCTAGACTTGAAAGCTATAGGATGATCCTCCTGCATAAGGACTACTCCAATACCATCCAATGAAGCATCTGTACATACAAAAAACTCTATCGAAGGATCTGGCATTGCTAAAATTGGTGCACTAGTGAGGGCTCTCTTAAGCTCCTGGAAAGCTCTCTCACACTTCTCTATCCATTCATACTTCTTCCCCTTTCTTTGAAGGGAGGTGATGGGATGAGCTACTCTAGAAAAGCTTACCATGAAGCATCTATAATATCCTGCTAAACCCATAAAACTTCTGACCTAAGTGACACTGGTGGGTGCTGGCCAATCCATAATGGCTCTAATCTTTGATGGGTCTACATAGATCCCATTTTTGGATATAACATGACCAATAAAATGCACCTTGGGTCTAAAGAAGGCACACTTTGACAAGCTGACATATAACAGATTCTCTCTCAAACACTACAGAACCTATATCAGATGCTCCTCATGCTCCTCCTCATTGTGAGAATATATCAGAATGTCATCAAGGAACACTACCATAAATTTATCCAAGAATGTATGAAATACTCCATTCATGAGGCTCATGAACATAGCTGGAGCATTCGTGAGGCCAAATGGCACTACTGTAAACTCATAGTGACCATACCTTGTGTGAAAGGCAGTCTTGTGGATATCACTTTCCACAATCCGTAACTGATGGTACCCTGATTTCAGATCTATCTTTGAGAACAATAGGGCACCCTGCAACTGATCAAACAAATCATCGATCCTGGGGAGTGGGTATTGGTTCTTAATTGTTACTTTATTCAACTGCCGATAATCAATGCACAATCTAAGTGATCCATCCTTCTTCTTCACAAAAATTACTAGTGCACCCCAAGGTGATACACTAGGTTGGATATGCCCTTTCTTGAAGAGCTCTTCTAACTAAATCTTGAGCTCATTGATCTCATGTGTGGTCATCCTATAAGGTACTCTAGATACAGGCTTGGCTCTTGGTACAAGATCTATGTGAAAATAAAACTACCCTAGGTGGAGGCATACCAGGTAGCTCAGTAGGAAATACATCTGCAAACTCCTAAAGAATAGGATAATCCTTGAGTGAAGGATCCCCCTCTGAATCCTCCTCTTTATCACTAATGGTGATGGAAAATAACTGACATCCCTTCCACATGCACCACCTAAGCTACATAGCAGAAATCATGTGAAGGGATATGGGTCTTTGTACCCCAAATATCACCATAGAAGTATCGTGATCATCAACACACTCAACCCTCTTCTGACGACAATCCATCTTAGCGCTATGTGCATATAGCCAATCCATGCCAAGGACTACATCATAAGAACCTAGAGGGGTAATGTGGAGATCAATCATCATGATTTAGTCTCCAATCTAAATTTGACAACTGCAAACTAAGGAACTAACGGACACTCTAGCTCCTGAAGCTAACTCAACCTCCCAACCAACATCCTATCTAACTACCACCAGCCTACAACACTCCACTACATAGGGAGATATAAAGGAGTCTGTGGCTCCTAAATCAAACAAAATAGAAACACTGATACCCTGAATCATACCTATGGCCTTTATGACCGTGGCCTGGTGCTCAGCCTGGCGGTTATCAACTGCTGTAAAAACTCTATGGGATCTACCCATATCTCCAATTGTAGGCTATGAGGTAGCCCCTCTCTGACCACTGGATGACTGTCCCTATGGGCACTCTCTCACTAAATGATCCATACCACCACAAGTGTAACATGGCCCTCAGGTCTGAATCTATACTCCCTATGTCCTAGGCTGTTGTGACCCTCCGGTCCTACTAGAACCATTGTATCCACCCCTAGAGGACTGCTTAGTCCTAGCTGGCTATGCTTAAGGGGTTTGTGTCCTCTGATCCTATCTAGGACCTTGAGACAACCACTATTTGGGCTTAGAGCCCTGATAAACCTGTGAATGCCTCTATCTAGAATCCTGCTGAGATCTCTGCTTCTTAGACTATTCACCCTTAAAGGATCCTGTTGAGTGATCTGGTTTCCCTTTCCAAGGGGGTCTCTACTGTCTTGACTATTGGGAAGAGGGGTTTCGGTGCTGAGACTGATCCTAGGACTCCTGTCTAGTATGGATGTCCTTGGCTACAAGTGTCATCTCAACTGTCTCTCTGAATGTGGTAGGAAAGGCTAGGCATACTGTGCCCTAAAGAGACATATTAAGTCCCTTAATGAAATGGTGGATACATAGTTTATCATCCTTCATGTAATCAACATAGGGAAGGAGCTTGAGAAATTGACTCTCATACTGGGCCACTGTGAGGCCTCTCTACTGGAGATCATGGAACTCCTCTTCTGTCTCTGTCTGAAATGCTTAGAGAGATACCTCTCTCAAAAATGGGCCACAAAAGTCTCCCAAGTGAGTGTGTCAATACTCACCCCACCTATGGACACCGCTTGCTCCCACCAAGTGGAAGCCTTCTCTCGTAGGAGATGAACTGCAAGTCATGCCTTTAGAATACTCCCATAAGGGCACAATCCAAAACATCGTTGTAAACTCTATAACTAGGCCTTTGCTACTAATCCAATAGTGGATCCCATAAAAAAGGGTGGCTAGAGTCATAATAACTCTCAGATCTCATCTACAACATCTCTAGGGGGTCTCTCTCTGGCATGTATCTCATGCTCGCATGGTATTACAACCCAATGAACTGACTCACCCTCCTGATCATCATGACCCTCAACAAACCTGGGTGGGGGACTCCTACTTCTCTCTCTGCTAACTACTCTATCATTTTCTAAAATATGTGCTTCCCCTTTAGGAATCTGCTACTGAACTATGGGTGGTAGTCTCTGCTGAATTACCCCAATCAAATTTTGGAGAACATCAAAAATATCTTGGTTAGGGTTCTAAGGTGGTGGAGGTGGTGGTGGTGGTGGTGGTGGAGGTGGTGGATCCTCCTGTCCTGCCCCGATATGGGGAGCTCTATGACCTCTACCTCGTCGGTTAGCTCTTGTGATGGTAGGCTTCCTACATAATAATTTAAGTTTTGAATGAGTTGAAATGTAATGGGTTAGGTTCCTAGTGTTGAAACATGGCTCTGATACCAAAATGTCATGCCCAAAACTAGGGAAAAACACATAGACAATTTTTTTTTAAAACATAATTACATACAACTAACAATGGATATGTTGAGGAAAGGTGCTAACATGGTGAATTCAATCTTCAAGTTGCAAGGTATATTCATAGATTGAATTAGGGTTACCCCTAAAGTTCAAATCTGAGTTGCAACTTGATTTTATCCCTACAAGACATCTATATGCAAGTGGGATTAATATAACATCCTAAAAGTTTGGTGATTCTTGCCCAAGCCCTAATTTGACATGTCACCATCCACATGGACAATACAAGTGTCAAGTGACACCAAAAAAATACACATCACATTCACAATGACATGTCCAAAGAACAACATGCATTTAAGCTATTAACACACATTCAAATTATGTTTACAACAAAGATCACATCACAACAAGGTTTCAACCCCTTATTGGATTAAACCTTGGCTTACTCAATTCACATGTGTTTAGCCCTAATTCTCTAAATAATTCCATGGTTCTCTTTCCTGCACACTTAACTCAAGCATCAGTAGTCCAAGATAATAAAATCACATGAAATATACATATTCAATTCATACTTAGCAACATTAATCAATAAGCAGAATTAAATCCCTAATTACAATTTTCATACAGAAATGTTTAAATCATAATAATTCCATTATCATCATGACATAACATCCATGAAATAATCAAGTCTAATCATGATCCGATCTTCTCATCAATTCACTTATCTAAAAATATATAATCAAAATTAACCACATGTTCTAGGTCTAATCCATATCAAAATGTAATCCATACAATATAATCATCATCATAAACATATTATCTCGAGTCTCTATCAGGATAATCAAAAAGTGTATCAATGTATCAAAACATAAAGTATCAAAGTGTGATCAAACAGTAATGCTATGATGGGTCGGGGTGAGGCTTCATAGAATGTTCCTTTTTAGTTTTCCAAAAATAGGCAACTGAACCAAAAAAGAAAAAAATATCCACAAGTAGATTGCCCATCATTAGGATCTCCTCCTAGATCTAAATCAGTAAAAAATTTTAAATTAAAATCAGAATTTGTATCATAAAATAAACCAACATCAAAAGTTCCTTTAATATATCTTAAAATTCTTTTTACACATTTAAAATGTGTTTGTTGAGATTTAGACATAAATATAGAAACTAAACCTACACTATAAGCAATACCAGGTCTAGTAAGAGTTAGATAATTTAAAATTCCAACTAGTTGTCTATACAAAGTAGCATCAACTAAAGGAGTTTTCATAGCAAGCATTAACTTAGTTCCTAATTCACATGGAATGAAAATATGTAAAACATCATTCATCTTAAATTTTTCTTAAAGATCATGAGAATATTTACTTTGAGATAGAAAAATACCCTTAGGGGTTTGGAAAAATTTCATTCCTACGAAATAATGTAAAATCCCTAAACTAGTCATTCCAAATTTTTGATTAAGTTGAAACTTTATATTAGAAATTAAATAATTTGAATTTGAAGTAAGAATCAAATAGTCTACATATAAAATGATAATAACAATTTCATATTTACTATGTTTAATGAATATATTAGGATAATTTTTACTTATAATGAAACCTTGAGAAATAAAGAAAATATTGATTTTGGAAAACCATTCTCTAGGAGATTGTTTTAATCCATAGATAGATTTCTTTAATTTGCAAACTAAATGTTCATTAACTTCTTTAATAAAACTAGGAGGTTGAGCCATATAAATTTCTTCATCTAAGGCACCATTAAGAAAAACACTTTTAACATTCATTTTGTCAATAGGCCAATTTATTTTAGAAGCTAAAGCAAGAATAAGTTTCATAGTAGGCATTTTAGAAACATGAGAAAATGTCTTAGTATAATATAAACCTTCAATTTGAGAAAAACTTCTATCAACTAGTCTATCTTTAAACTTACTAATTGCATTACTGAAATTTAATTTTTTTTGTATAACCATTTGCATGAAACCAAATTCTTACCATGAGATAAAATATCTAAATCCCAAGTGTTATTAGAAATCAAAGTATCATATTCTTCTTTCATAGATTTTTTCCAATGACGTTGTATGTTAGCTTGTTCAAATGATTTAGGATCATTAGTATTCATAATAGAAGAAATCAAAACATAATTGCAATAATTAACTCTTTTAGGTTTAAGTCCACCCATTCTAGTTATGTAATCATCACTTTCATAAAGTAAAATTTTAAACCAAATAGGTTATCTCTTAGAAGTAATAGACTCAACACTAGAAAAATAATCATGAGGAGTAGAGTTAGTATTATCGTCATCACTATTACTAGAAGGAATAGATATACATTTATTAGGAGTGGGATTTAGAGAAGGAGGTTGGTCGTCCATAACCACAACTTTACTTCCACTAAATTCAACATCTTGTACATTAGAACAATCATGTACTCCATTTTATGCAATACAAACATCTCTAGCAACTTGAACTTTGTTAGTAGTATGGTTATAAAATATATATCCTTTAGTTTGTTCATCATACCCACCAAATATATAAGAAGATTATTTAGCATCTAATTTGTGCCTCTTTTGTTTATGCGTATGAACATAAGCAATTGAACCAAACATTCAAAAAATTGCCAAATTGGGCTTCCTACTGGAATAACCTAAAATGGTCAACTAAACCCTAAGCCCCTAAATTTTGATCTTTCATCAAGAAAAACCTAATATTGATCACCTTAAGTCCTAACCTAAAGTAAATTAATCATCTTCAGTCTGATTTGACTTGTACCCTAGGTCATAATCTATCATCACACTTGATTTAATTGTTAAATTCCTAAATCCAAAATTATTGGCAAATAAACCTTATGTCATTTATTTAATTAATGTCCTAGGATGTTGATTAAATAAATTATAATTGTCAATTACTCACAAGAAAAATAATAAATTGAGAAAAAAGTGCATTTAAGTCATTTAAATATTCAAAAATGTATTTTATGTCATCATTTCAGTTGACTGAACGTCAAATTAGAAACAAATATTCCTTGTCTAGATAACTAATTCTTTTCTTCTCCTCATTTTGGCAACAATCTAGTTAAATTAAATATGACTCAGTTAACTCCTCTTTCAATTTTAGAATTTTCCCAAATGACTGATCAATGAGTTCAGTTAACTAACTATCTCAACTAATGGTCTTCCTTGCGCGTAGATTGAGCTTCTTTGAAATGAATCTTTTCCATTCTTCGAAGTTAAATCTTGGTTGTCAGTTTGATGTAAATATTTTCTATAAAAGAAGGCTTCATTTCCTCACAAAGGATCATAGATTTTGGAAGTAGATTTATTATGTTGTTTTCATTTCTCATCTTTTCTTAAGAATTTAGCATTTAGCGTATTTACTTATTGCAAGCATTTTTAATTGATAATATAGGAACATCTCATTTGGGTTTTAAAATAAAATAAGCTAATCATTGGATGAATATTTTTTACTTGCATCATAGAATATTCATCTTTACAAATCCTTCATTTAGATAGTGTCAAGTCACTGGGTTTGTGATGATATGAGAGCAAACTCATACTTCTGCCTACTAGAAGGAAATATGGTGATTTAGATTAATTTATTATTTTTGTAGTTCAATGCTTTCATAGAATTAATCATGCAATGACCTATTGAAGTGTTTTTATTGTTTAGAGGTCCATGTTTCACACACACATTTCTAGCACCCAGTGTGGGGTAGAAAATCTCATTTCTGAACTCACATTTTTTAAAATTTGCGAGTCTTGGATTTCTATTATGTACTTTTCACTCTCTAGACTCATGATTTATATCACTATGAAATACAGTTGAGGACTGATACTCGTATTGTTTATTGTATATTCTTGTACTAGGACACAAGGATACTCGTACGAATTCCTGTTGCTCTAATTTCAACAACAACTATTTCACTTAAATTTTTTTGATATTTGATCATTTGTTGTTTTCTGATCTTCACATCCTAACATTTATCTCCAGGATGATTGAAAAAGATTTATATTCTGAAGCACCCTTGCATGACAATTTATGAAGAATCAAACATCAAATTATTGACAATGTCTTGTAGGTTGCGTTATCATGAATCAAATTAACATTGTGTTTGTTTTTATTAATATAGGAACCTCACATGCAAGACATTAATTAAAGAACAATATGTTTGATGTGTTTGAAATGGAAATGATATTAGGAGGTTATGTTCTTTCCCTTTCAAGGATGATTAGAAATCAAGAGGCATGGTTTTCATTTGTTTGCAGTATGATTAGCTTGTAGAGGGCCTACCATAGTGGGATAAAGTAATCACCCTATGAGAATGACCCAAGCGAGGACATGCTAACACCAAGCCACTCAAAATCACTATAAATAAATTGCTTCCTTGAGATTAATATCTTAGAAGATGAATACCATTTGGGCTTATACTTGACTCTTACCTAACACATAGTAGGGCCCTTGGGTCTCAATCATGTTATCATGGCTACTCACGCTAAGGTTCTTTATGGGGCTATATGCCTCAATCATGCTTGCACAGACACAAAAGATGTATTCAAACAAAGACCGTTACTAAGAAACCTAGAATAGTAGCCACCCACATCACCTCCAAAGGTGGGATAATCTAAGTTCAAGTGAGATAATAACCCCAAGAAAATCACCATATCATTCCCCCATTAGTGCTTAGAGTTGGATAATATGACATTAGTATACCCATTGCATGGTTGGTTTTGACGATATTCTGATTAGCTCCTGGGTGTGTAACTAAGTTTGTGAGAGAGGATTTTTCCACTCAGCCAATCTCCTTAGATATAGTATTTTCCTATTGTTCTTTGGTTACTTTGTTCTCTGATGTGTTAAATATGTTTGAAAACCCGAAACATCAAAATTGAAAAATACAAAAATGAAAAACAAAGAGTAGAAAAAAACATTCTCATGCGACCTTGTATCTTGACTTGTATGAGTTAGGATCCTGCTCATATTTACTCGTATCACCCGGTGAGAATACTCGTATCACCTGATGAGAGTACTCATATGGTAATGTGCAATTTCTATCTATTTTTACCTGTCATATGAAATCTAGTATGATAAACCTAGTTCCTTGTATTATCCGTGGGGAATACTTGTATGAGTCTGCACTCACTCGTACTTCATTCTGAGAAATTTATCCAGATCCTCTTGTTGACCTATTTTTACAATTCACCAAATCTCTAATTATTTTCTATGTTGACTTCTGCAATTTTGGTTCAGACCAGTGATCTCATCCTATTTATTTTCATTGGTCATAATTTGTTGATAGTCTAACTTCTAGTGTCATGAATCTTTGTTTGTTGTTATATTCCATTGATCAATTTTTCCCCATCAGTTTGATCTTATCTTTTTGTGTTGTCCTTATTTTGATTCGTTAGTGTAGGTTCATTAACCTTGACTCAAAATTGGAGTATTTTATTTCTCCTTCTCAGTTGGACATTATCCTATTTTCACCATCATCATTCTTGGACTTAGTCAGCACGTCGATATTACATCAGCACCTCTTTGCCAAATCAATCAATTCATGATTATACAAATTAGAAGATCTTTTATAAAATTTCAAGAGGAAGAGATATAGTAGTTTCCATTTGAGGAAAACCATGTTTTAATAGAGGAATGAGAGACTATAAACAAATAATTCTCCTCTCACAACAGGTCACCTAATTTAAGAATGTCAAGAGAAAGGAAAGGGTGAGATCGGTCTAGATGTAGAAACACAATGCTAGTGCTTGGGCTACTAATAGTCATCACTCCTTGAGTGACTCTAAGCCCAATGAGGCAAACATCCTCAGATGTCAAAATGATGAATAATTTCTCAGGATGATGAAAACTATTATGAATAGAGAAAAATAATAGTACTTTCTTGAATTGGCACAACAAGGATCCCAACTTCTTCCTCAATACAGGGTTGAATACATCATCGCAAGAGAGGAAGAAAATCCTTTGACACTTGTGACAAAAAAACCGCAACCCTTGCAAACTGAGATGCAAGAGATGAAAAGTTAAAAGAGAAAACAACCATGCATGCAATATTCTATGGATACCATTTTGTTAGGAATAACATTTCACAAGACAACTAAGAGGGGGGTGAATCAGTTGTAATCTAGATTATTAAACTTTATACTTTATAAACCAAATCTGTAAATGTAAATGATAATATAGTAATTGCCAACACCATAAAATAATATTTGTTGTCAAGGAAACCCTGTTAGAGGTAAAACCCTAGTGGGAATTAACACCCACAAATAATGTACTGATAATATAGTATCCTTGTTAAAATATATTAGCCCTGTTAGGAGCTTGTTACAACATTATAGTATAGAGTCCTTGTTAGGAGATGGACCCTATTAGGAGTCAAGAAAAATAGTAGGCTCAATACCAAGGCACACTTCCCAAAGAAGGTTAAAGCCACCCTCAAGGATTTACAATCCGAATCAAGTTTATAAAGAAAATACACATTCCAGTGAACTGTCTAATATCAACTGTCTTTGCTTGGTCACTTCCAATGAATTATCAACTCTGTTTGTATCCAGAAATCAGCAATCTTTGCAACTTCCACACTTCTCTATCATTTTTCTTTCTCTATCACAATTATCCATAAGAATTTATCTTTCATATATACCCTCTTGCAATAATTCATTGGGTCATCCAGTTAAGATTTCCTAATACATAATTAACTAAGTCATCTAATAAGGCTTTCCATCATAAAAATAATTACATATACCCTTGCTAAGATACACACAGTATCTAAAACAAGTATACAAAATTTGCAATCCATTAAAAATACTTCCAGATCCATAGTTCATGCTCACAATTAATTTCACACATTACATGTCTGAAGTAAGCCAGGAAATAGGTCTTCTCTAGAATACATGCCACAGATGATGTCATCAATATCTAATAAACAATCAAACTCAACCCATTACTCTATCATATGTTAGGTTTCCATCAGTAATCTTGCAAGCTTTGAAATATCTTTTCTAGAAAGATATACCCGAAACACAAAGACCTTCTTTGTCCAGAATCACAGTTACAGTCTAGAAAAATAGTCTTCACTAAATCAACTGTAACATCCATAGTATGTAACATAAATCCAAGTGACCTTAGGAATAAGGTCAGAACACATCCTTATACATAAATCCAACTTCAATCCATCGGAATCATTCATACAGTATCCGTACACTGCTTCTAGTTAAGTATCCAGTCTATCTTCTCCATAGAAATATATGTTGACATCAGTGACAAAACATGAATATCAACAGCATGATCAGTAACCAAAACTGATATCATCCAACAATCTTTGTGTTTGGAATTGATGGCAACATATGGGAAAATCCATATGCATCAACCCAAAAGCATTCTCTCTCAATACAATCTTCTTAATATCCTCAACACAAATCTCCCCAAAATAGTAGGGATTTTCATATAGATTTCTTCCCCCTTTGGCAGAAATGGAAAAGGGTGCCATAATTCACCTATAGTCTTCTATAAGATGTAGATTTTTCAAATCTTCATGTCCAATCAACTAAGTGCAAGATTACCCAAATGTACTCCATAGTATTCTCCTATGATCACTCTCCCTAAGGAGTAGATCCATACATCAAGTCCAGAGAATGATATAGCTCTGAGATCCACTGGAATGATGCACATCTACATCATTTAAGTTTCACTGGGAGGGGCCATAACCCCAAGCATGCCTCTGAGATATTCAAAAGCATCTTTTGGCAAAGGTTTAGTAAATATATCTGCTATATGTTCCTTTGTGCTAATATACTCTAGTTTAATCTCTCTATCTGCTACCTTCCCCCTCAAGAAATGATACTTGATAGAAATATGTTTAGTATTTGAATGCATTATAGGATTCTTTGACATATTCACTGTGCTAGAGTTATCACAATGGATAATCACTTGTTCGTTGAAAATTATTCCAATGTCCTTCAGTATTTGTTTCATCCAAACAACTTGTGTACAGTTTATTATAGCAGCAACATACTCCAACTCAGCAGTAGATTGAGCAATATAGGTTTTCTTCTTGCTCAACCAAGAAACCAACCTTTTTCCAAGGAAAAATCCACCACCACTTGTACTCTTCATTTCATCCACATTACCTACCCAATCAGCATCAGTAAAATCCCGCAATGTAAAATCATCAGATTTTTCATACCATAATCCATATTCTACTGTTCCTTTCAAATATGTAAAAATTCTTTTCACAGCAGCAAAATGTGTCTCTTTAGGATCTTCTTGATATCTAGCCACATTCCAACTACATTGGTAATATCTGGTCTAGTGTGTGTTAGATATTGTAGACCACCAATCATTGATATGTACTTAGTCTGCCCAACACTTTGAGTCTCATCACTTTTAGCTAGTTTGTTCCCTGTTACCATGGGTATACCAACAGGTTTACAATACTCCATTCTAAATTTCTTCAACATTTCCTTAAGATACTTGGTCTGAGATATAAAAATGCCATTATTACTCTGATTAATTTACAAACCAAGAAAAAATTTCATCTCACCAATCATTGACATTTCAAACTCATTCTCCATTTCTTTAGAAAACTTCTTGCTCATTTTATCATTGCCTCCAAAAATGATATCAGAAAAAAAACTTCTATAATTAAGATTCCATCTTCATCAGTTCTTAAATACAAATTATTGTCTGCATTACCTTTTCTAAAACCAAGATGAAGTAGATGTTTATCCAGTCTTGCACACCATGCCCTCGGTGCTTTTTTCAGTCCATACAGTGCCTTCTTCAGTCTACAAACCATGGTTTCATCATCTGGCAAAGGAAAACCATTAGGTTTCTCAATGTACACTTCTTCTTCTAGATCACCAATCAAGAATGTTGACTTAACATCCATCTGATACACTTTGAAGTCTTTATGTGAAGCATAAGCAAGGAATAGTCTCATAGCTTCCAATCTAGCAATAGGTGCAAATTTTTCTTCATAGTCTATGCCTTCTTGTTGTGAGTAGCCTTTACATACCAATCTATCCTTGTTTCTTACCACTGTGCCTTCCTCATCCATCTTGTTTCTAAAAACCCACTTAGTTCCAATCACATGTTTGTTCTTAGGTCTTGGAACCAATTCCCAAATATTATTTTTCTTTATCTGTTCTAGTTCTTCTTCCATGGCTTTAGTCCAAGATTCATCTCTACATGCTTCATCAGTAGTATTTGGTTCAACTTGAGAAATCAAACAAATCTCAGCTCTAACTTTAGATCTAGTCATCATGCCTTTGCTTGCATCACCAATAATTTGTTCTTCAGGATGGTTTTTCTTGACATTCCTTGTTGTCTTCAATATCTTAGTAGCTTTGGCCTGTTCTTCTTCTTCAATCTCATTCTCAATCATCAAGGGTCCTTCAGGTTCAACAAAAAATTCTCTTGTTTCTATTATCTGACCACAATCATACATTCTTTCCCGAATTTGAAATTTTTCATCTATCCTCACATTGGCACTTTCAATTAGTTTCCCCTATCTTAGATTGAAACATTTATATGCTTTAATCTTAGTGGAATTACCAAGAAAGATTCCTTCATCACTTCTAGCATCAAACTTGCCTATCTCATCATCTCTCTTGATATAACATTTACTACCAAATATTCTGAAATATTTCATAGTAGGTGTATGATCAAACCATAATTCACAATGAGTTTTATTTGTACCTTCTCTGATCTAAATTTTGTTTAATGTGTACACAGTAGTGCCAATTTTTTCTCTCCAATGAACATGTGATACATTTCCTTCCAAAAACATAGTCCTTGCAACATCTAATATGTTTTTGTTTCTTCTCTCTACTATCCCATTCTATTATGGACTTTTAGGGGCTGAAGTTTGTCTATGTATTCCATTTTCTTCATAGTATGTATTATACATTTCTGATGTAAACTCTCCTCCTCTGTTTGATCTCAAACATTTCATCTTTAAACCAGATTCATTCTCAACTTTCTCCTTGAATAACTTGAACTTGTCAAATGCTTCAGATTTCTCTCTCAAGTATGTAACCCACGTCATTCTAGAAAAGTTATCAAAAAAAGTATAAAATACCTTTCACCATAGTATGATCTTGTTCCTGTAGGACCACACAGATCTGTATGCACCAAATCCAACTTCCCTTTTGTTGAATAAGCTTTTCTCTTGAAAGTGCTTCTAGTATGTTTCTCCATAACACATTCTCTACACATAGTGTTATATGGCTTTACAATTTTAGGTATATCTCTTACTTCTTTTGTCATACATGCCTTCACAACGCTATAAAAAATTAACATGACAAAATATTATGTGCCATAACCAACTGTCATCAACCTTTGCAATAAAACAAGAAGCTTCAGATGTGTTCAATTAAAATACATTACCTATGGATTTAGTACCAGATTCTATCAAGTCTCCTATTTTACTCTTGATAGAACATTTTCCATTTATGAAGTTCAGTTGATAACCCTTTTCCACTAGCTATCCAACACTCAACAAATTGTGCTTAAGTCCATCAAAAAGTAATACATTGTCAATGTTAGTCTTTCCATCCAAGGAAATAGATCCAATTTCAATAATAAGTTTAGGAGTATTGTCACCAAATATAAAAACACCACCATCATGTCTTTTCAAACTTACAAACTTATTTTTATCTCCAGTCATATGATACAACCACTATCTATGACCCATTCAAATTTATTTTCAACTTGGGATACTAATGTTTTTTCTTCATGCCTAGGTTCATCATCTTTAATAGAAATAAATCCAATTTAATCATAGTCACCATCTTCATCATCAGATATACTTTCACTAGCATAATAACATTCCTTATCCTTTGAGAACTTAGACTTGAAAAACTTAGGTTTGTGCTTTGGAATTCTTGTAGGAAATCTAGATGCAAAATGACCAATCTTGTTGCATGAAAAACATTTCCAAGGCAATTTTCCCTCAAACTTACCCTTACCTCTCTTTTCTCTTCTAGAAATCAGTGAAACAATTTCATCTAGTTTTCTTTCTTCTTCTTGTATCTGTTCCCATTCATCAACATAGGCTCCAAGTTCTTCTCTTATATCATTACTGCTCGTGCTTGCATTTCTAGGCAAGATTCTTTTGCTTTTGTGCATAGTTTCTTTGAATGCTGACTCAACCTTAGGTAAAGTATCTCCCAATTCTATGGCTTCAAATGTAGTTATCTTTCCAATCAATATCTCTCTAGTGAAGTTCGGTGTCAAAGGTATGATCTCCTCTATAGCCTGAACCTTGGTTCTATATGTAGGTGTTAAAGATCTAAGTATCTTTGCAATCACTTCTTCCTCACTGTAAGTTCCTCTAGATTTCTTAATACCAGTAACTACCTTAGTAATTCTCTATGAATATGCTCTGATGTTCTCATCCTCTCTCATCTTTAGTGATTCCATCTTTGTCTTCCAGTTATGTAACTTTTCTTTCTTTGTAAACTTGTCTCCAACATATAGTGCTTCCAGTCTTGTCCAAATTTTGTGTGCAGAGTCCAAGTCCTTCACTTCAATAAATTCTCCTTCTAATAATGCGTTGATTAAGGATTCCCTTGCAACCATATTGCATGAGAATATCTTATTTTTATCTTCACTGGCTTTCTCTAATTCATCCTCAGTTACTACCTTTTCCTTCTTCTTTGTTATCATCCAATAATCAATTCCTAGACATAGCAAATGTGTTCTCATCTTGTTCTGCCAACTGTGAAAGTTTTTAGGATCAAACTTTGGACTATCCTTCCTATAGTAAGTCATCTTCAAGATCACCTCAAGTTGTTAAACTTTCTCTCTGAGGACCAATAGCTCTAATGCCAATTCTTAAGAATAACAATCTACAAGATAACTGAGAGGGGGGTGAATCAGTTGTAATCTAGATTATTAAACTTTATAGTTTATAAACCAAATCTGCAAATGTAAATGATAACACAGTTAACACCACCACCATAACATAATATTTGTTGTCGAGGAAACCCTATTAAAGGTAAAATCTTGGTGGGAATTAACACCCACAAAGAATGTACTGAGAATATATTATCTGTGTTAAAAGATAGTAGCCCTATTAGGAGCTTGTTACAACATTACAGTACATATTCTGTGTTAGGAGACAGGCCCTATTAGGAGTGAAGGAAAATAGTAGGCTCACTACCAAGGCACACTACCCAAAGAAGGTAAAATCCACCCTCAAGGATTTACAATCTAAATCAAGTGTATAAATAAAATACATTCTAGTGAACTGTCTGATAGCAATTGTCTTTGCTTGGTCAGTTCCAATGAATTATCAACTCTTCTTGTATCCAACAGTCAACAATCTTTGTAGCTTCCACACTTCTCTATATTTTTCTTTCTCTATCACAATTCGCCACAAGAATTTATTTTTCATATATACACTCTTATAATAATTCATTAGGTCATCCAATTAAGCTTTCCTAATACATAATTAACTAGGTCATCTAATTAAGGCTTTCCATCATACAAATAATTACATAGCCCCTTGCTAATATACACATGGTATCTATAAACAAGTATACAACATTTACAATCCATTACAAATACTTCCAGATCTGTAATTCATGCTCACAATTAATTTCACATAGTGCATGTCTAAATTTGGCCAGGAAATAGGTCTTCTCCAGAATACATGCCAAAGATGATGTCATTAGTATCCAATAAACAATAAAAATCAACCCATTACTCTATCATATGTTGGTTGTCCATCAGTAAACTTGCAAGTTCTGAAATATCTTCACCGGAAAGATATACCCGAAACACAGATCTGCTCTATCCACAATCACAGTTACAGTCAAGAAAAATAGTCTTCACTAAATCAACTGTAACATCCATAGTATGTAACATAAATCCAAGAAACCTTAGTAATAAGGTCAGCGCACATCCTTCTACATAAATCCAACTTTGATCATTTTGATTCATCCGTACAGTGTCGGTACAATCCTTCTAGTTAAGTAGCTAGTCTGTCTTCTCCATAGAAATATATGTTGACATCAGTGACAAAACATGAATATAAACAACATGACTAGTAACCAAAACTGATATCATCCAACACATTTGTCCATTTCATTTTGATAAAGGCTTGTACCTACCTTTGTTCCCACATGGAGTGGAAATCCCAAAAATTGACAAATATGGTGGTCAATCTGATCCTCCGGTTCATGTCTAGGAATTTTGTACTCTATGCAAAACAATTATGCATGAACAGATGTAACTCATACATCTCTTTTCCTAGAGTCTAGGTGGCCAATCCATGGAGTGCTTTTCAAAGTTATCCACTGGAATCAAAAATTTTGATGAACTGATAAATCTTGTTTTGTAATAGTATTCATATGACATACAACATCCTATGACAATGATCAATTTGTGTAATATCAAAAAACAAGTGGGTGAACCTTTTCTAACTTTCCTTCTGTGATGGATGGTATTATTTTCTTGATATCCATGTCTCATATCTAGAACTAAGAAAATCAATATATTCACCAACACATTGCTATCCAAGTACAACTTCCCTATTCAGATGCAAGATCTACCGACTAATTTTGACAAAATAGTGAAGAGTGCACTAAAAATAGAAGATGCACTTGTCAAAAAGGGAGAATTCACCCTTTACAAGGAAAGTAAGTATGGTTCCCATTCTAAGGATAAGAACAAATATTGGAACAAAAAAAAACATGTGGTAAATGGAGTAGTTGATCATGTTACTCCTCAATCAATACCACTAGTATTCAACCTAACAAGTGGCATAAAGTCCCTAAAATCTATTGAAAACACTAGTAAATCTCCTTCCAAAGGAATTAGTAATCTCATGAAGGATAAACCTTAGGCCAAACGTAAGAACTTCACTCCTCTAGGTGAATCCTACCAATCAATACTTATGACTCTTCTATCAAATAAGCTAGTCACACTGAAAGATAAATCTAGACCATATGAGCCATAAGTCAAACCAAAATGGTAGAGTGATAATGACTACTATGAATTTTATAGGAATGAGGGACACAAGACTAAGAACTGCATGAGGCTAAAACATGAGATCCAAGGCCTTGTTGACAATGAAACAATTACAATTGACAATTATGTCATGAATGTTGATCATAAAGCATTAAAAAACCTCTTACTCGAGTATGAGAAATGGGAAAGCTACATGAAAAGTGCCAGAATTAAGCACACATATATAAGAAATGATGATAACATCATTCACATGCTTCATCTAGTCACTCCAAGTATTTCAATGTCATCATTGTCAAGAAAAATGAGAAAGATTATAGAACAACAAATGTTGTGACCCACGCATAGGAAAATGTCACCTTGAGAGGAGTTGGACCCCCCAATCCCTCTACATGTAGTAACCAACCAACAACATCCATACCTTCTACAGTGACCAATGAACAAGTGGTTGTGCCTAAGTTGAAGGTGTCAAACTCCAAACAACTTGTTTCATCTCATGATGTTGACTACAACATTATCAATCAATTACAAAGAACGAACACTCAGATCTCAATCTTTAAATTTCTCAAAATCTCTCTAGCTCATAGAGAGATTATAAATAAATCCTTGTCAATTGCCAACATCCCTATAGACTTGGAATTGGATCAGTTTAAATCTATGGTGGGTCACTTTACCTGACCTTACTACCTATCATTTTCAAAAGAAGATGATAATTATTTATCACTCTCACAGTCTCCCCCTACACATTGAATTCTTGATTCACAAGCATCATGTCAAACAAGTCTTGATAGATGGAGGCATAGGGTTGAATATTTGTACTTACAAGCTGATAGAATAACTGGGTTTCTCAAAATATTCCATTGATACTAAAAATAAAATAACAATAAAGGCATACAATGAACATGAGAGATCTTCCAAAGGTCTTGTGACTCTACCTATCAAAGTGGGACCTATAGAAAGAGATGTCATATTTTAGGTGCTCAATCTTTTTCTGGCATACAAAAGTTTTTTAGGAAGACCATAGATCCATGAGATGTAGGTTATCCCATCTACTTATCACTAGTGCATCAAGTTCCCATTCAATGATGTTAAATTCACCATTCATGTAGATGCCATCTATGCCTATAATGACCTAAGACAGTTGGCTCATACTCTCATTCCACACAATAGAGAAGCTTCAACTTCTGAGTTTGCTAGGGAGTTGATGAAATAAATGGGGAAAAAGCTAAAAAATAGGGACACTGGCATGGCTGGATACACAGAGGAACCTTTGTTGTTGCTAACATCTCTTCCTACATCACCCAGGTCTTATGGGAGACCTTTAGAAGAGATGAAATCATCAACAACACCCACAAAGGTAATATATGATTGTATCTTTATCTAGGTAATTGTGCCACTGAAGGATAAAAATGAATTAAAATTTGTCTTGGAATGGCTATATAGATAACCCAAGGATAATTATGTGAAACATTGCATGATCTCTACAGAAAAATATGGCAAGGGATATGAACTAGTCAATGCATGGGTTATCCAGGGAAAGGTCCTATAGGATGTAATTAAAATGGACTCATGGAACCCATTTCTCTCAAGAACATAAGTTATAGGGACACAAATGGCCTAGGTTTCTTATAAACTAAAGAAAGGAGAAAGAAAAACACACCCCTGCAAGTGGGATGACTTTGATGAGGAGGATGAGTATTCTTACCCTATTCCTCTATGTATCTAGTCTCTTCTTAATATGGATACATAATAAAATCCCCAGGTCAATGCTATTTAAGAGAAAGTCTCAAAGGAACAACCAGTGGTTCCTAATCAAGAAGAAGCTTTGACCTCCCACCAAAGTCCTAAGGGAGAAGAAGAGGACATACCCATCAAAAAATTTATAGGGAGGACTCACCATAATTGGGGTCAATGGGTAGACTTCACTCATGTATTAGATATGGTGGCCTAAGATGAAACAAACTCTCTTGAGTATGAGTTTTATTGTCTATATAAAGAAGTCCAAGATAAGGAGATTAATACAGTGTAGTAGTAAATGACCCCACTCAAGGTAGGTGAAGTCTTAGGGATTAGGTATGATGAGTTATATTCTTAAATGCCTAACATGGGCTTTGATGATGTCATTAGGGCTCTTACCAATTTGAACATGTTTATACAGGGTACTCATCTAGGACTCTACTTAACAGTCCAATTCTTTGACAAACATATCGTGAACACCTGTCGAACCCTTCCCACGCATGCATCCCAAACTCATTGAATGGAGTTTACAAGAACAACCCATGAACATGCTCACATTCCCTAATGAGGTATGAATTATCTCGTTACCTCAATGTTGTTGAATCGGTCACCTCTTCCACTAGTGAACACAACATGAACTTGACTGAAGTGGATATCAAGTACCTCAGTCAGAAAATCAAAATGAAAAGAAACAAACATTCTGAAGGGGAAAACTGCATTGTGGTGGTTTTAGAACATAAAATGGTAAAAATAAAAGATGCATCCAATGATAAAAACCTCTCTGAGGTTCTGAAGGATGGGGTATTTGATATCTTTCCTAGTCACTTTTAGAAGTGATCATGAGTGCATATTGAGCCAACATAACCTATGAACATCAGAACTAAGGAACATCCATATATAATCCACTTGGCACAATCCATATCCATAGAGGAGCTAAAAGAATTCACTAAATTCTTTAAAGAAAATAAAATCAACTTTTCATGGACTTACTCAGATATGCCAGGATTGGATCTAGACCTTAGAATTCACTATCTTTCAATTGCACATGGAGTCAAACCCATGAAGAAAAAACTCAGAAAGAAATCAAGGCTCATCAAAGCCATTAATTACACAGAATGGATCTCGAACATCATGCCTATGTAAAAAGAAGATAAGTCAATCCAAGTGTGCACTGACTTCAAAGATATCAACAAATCTTTTTTAAAAGATGAATTTCCTCTGCCCAATATCGATATGATCATGGATATGATATTTGGGTACAAGATGTAGTCCCTAATGGATGGCTTCTCAAGATATAATCAGATCAAAATTTCTCCTAAGGATCAAGAGAAGACAACATTCACATGTGCTTAAGGGGACCTTCTATTGGAATGTCATAACATTCAGATTGAAAAATGTAGATGCCACCTACCAAAGAGTTGTAACAATGATCTTCCATAATATGATGCACAAAAACATGCATGACTATGTGGATGATACTCTTGTCAAGACCATGAAAATACTAGGAAAGATCCTAGACATGATGGAGCATTTCAGGCTCAAGTTGAACCCAAAGAAATGCACATTTGGAATAGCATCCGGTAAAATATTGGGATACATTATCTCAGAAAAAGGTATCAAGGTAGATCTAGATAAGGTGCAAGAAATCATGGGAATGAAACCACCCAATAACATTATTCAGATGAGAATTCTTCAAGGAAGGATTCAATCTATCAGGAGGTTCATCTTGCAACTAGATGATAAGGCACAACCATTTACAAAAAAATCTATGCAAGGAAGTGACTTATCAATGGGATGAGGAATGTAACAAGAAATTCAACCACATCAAGTTTTATTTGACAAATCAACCGGTATTGATGCCTCCTACACAAGGAAAACCATTGATTTTGTACATCTCAGCCACCACAATATCACTCAGGGCACTCCTTACACAAGAAGATGATAACAAGAAGGAACAATCTATTTACTATATCAGTAGAACCTTGGTCACATAGAAATATTTGAAGCTCCACTACTAGATGATCAACCCATCAATGTTGAGTTTTCAAATGGATCCATTTTGCAAATCACTCATCGATCTTAGAAGATATTCTTTGACAACTCTTTCACACATTAGGGTTTAGATACCCATTTGTTGTCCATCACTCCTCAGAGCTGCTCTATTCCTAAGGTGTACAAGATCGTGTTCCCTTGTAAAAAAAGGTAGCCGAATATGAAGCCGTAGTGAATGGAATCAAATTGACTATTGAAAGGAACATTTCTGAGTTGCACATTCATGGTGACTCCTAACTGGTGATCAACCAAATCAATGATTTCTATCAGTCAAAGGATGATAAAATTATACCTTATAAGAAAATGGTTGATGATTTGAATAAATAATTCACCTTCATCATGTTCTACCAAATCCCAAGGACACAAAAAAGAGTTGTTGATGCAATGTATACAATTGCTTCCTCACAACAACAATAAGAAGGCTTCCGCTATGAGTTCCTAGTGGAAGAACTTTATTTCCCACCTTGTAACTCCCCTGAATCCCACATGATCTATTCTATCATAGTAAAGGAATCATCCCTCTATCAACACATTTATCCCTACCTACATCATCAAATCATTCCTAATGCACTAGCTTGTGAAGAAAAATGACACCTAATCTGCAATGTGTCACAGTATGTTCTCATAGAAAATGACTTGCATAGGCAAGGACTAGATGGTACTTTTTTTAGGTGGCTAGAAAAGTAAGAGTCCAAATTTGCATTAGTTGAGGTCCACTATGGTATTTTCAATTCTCATTCTAATGGTATGACTCTAGCTCAAAAACTTCTAAGAGCTGGTTACTATTGGCCAAACATGGAGAAGCAAGAAGTAATATATTCCAAGACATAATAAATGGTAGCTGCATGGAGATATTATACATGCTCCAGTCAGGGAGCTTATTCCTTTTATCACACATTGGCCCTTTCAATAATGGGAATTTGACCTAATTGGGCAGATATATTTTTCCTATTCAAACAGACACAAGTTCATAATAATTACCACTGAATGATTTACTAAGTGGGTTGAAGTAGTCCCACTCATAAAATAAATATGACAGCAAGTGGCATTATTCATTCTGAACCACATCATCTGTCAATATGGTATTCCTTCATCCATTATAATTGATAATGGAGGCTAGTTTAAGAATAGTAATATAGGTAAACTCTATGATAAGTTAAAAATCAAGCAACAAGGTTCTTCTATCTACTATTCACAAGGAAATGGGCAAGTTGAGGCCTCAAACAAGAATCTACTAAAAATGTTGCATCATACTATGAACAAGTCAGGGAAGGATTGGCATATATAGATCAATCCTGCACTGTGGGCCTAAAGAAAAAGCATCAGAACACCTACTGGGGAAAACCCATTTTCTCTAGTATATGGAGCAGAAGTAGTCTTACCCATAGAAGTAGAGATCCCATCTCTTAGATTTTCTTTAAATAGACTAATCATAGATGAAGACCGTAGGGTCTCATGACTACAAGAAATTGAACTATTGGATGAGTGTCTACAAGTGGCATTTGATCATCTCAGAGCATATCAGAAGAGAATGTCAAGAGGATACAACAAAAAGGTCAAACCAACAAAACTTTAGGTTGGTGACCTTGTATTGAGAGAAAATCCCCACAATAAACCACATCAAGAACAAAAGGGGAAGTTTGAACCCAATTGGTTGGGTCCCTATATCATTAATGTAGCATTTCAATCTAGAGATTATCAATTCTCTACACGAGAAGGAGAAAAAATATAGGATTCCATCAACACTCTCCACCTGAAGAATATCTACACCTGAGCATTCTCAGTATCCAACAACATGTACATATCTATATGGTTCTGAAAAAAAAAAAGAGAAAATGTCCTGAAAAAAAGCTAAAAATTAAAAAAAGTCCTGAAAAAAATGGTTATCTTGGTGAAAAACTAGCAATAGGCACCTTGATGAATCAACAAAAACCCCAAAAAATACAAAAAATACAAAAAAAATCAAAAAGAAGAAAAAAGCACCTCGGTGAAAACCTAGTAAACATGTGCCTTGGTAGAAAAAATAAAATCTCTGCCAAGTAGGTGAAAACTTGGTAAATATGCACCTCTTGTACTCAATAGATCCATCTATCAATTCTATTCTTAACATCCCTTCACTTCAGTTTGTGCACAACTTTGAGTAACTTTTGTGAAACTTTGGTTCTTCTGAGAACCCTCATGGCTTGAAACTGATCCAGAGTCATAGTTTGGGGGCAATCGAATTAACTTTGTCCTAGCAGTTTGATTCAAGTCAGACATCTTGAATTTGATTTTGTTACTAGGGGTCAAGCACTCCAATTTGATCAACCTAACGAACCAAACCAGAGTCAGTATCTTAGTTCTTCATGGCGGATAGTTTTCCACTAACACAATGGTGGTTTTTAATACCCTAATCAATAGTGATTGTTAACACTACCTATTTGGACACATATTTGTTTCTCATCACACATCATAAACCCTAATATTATCTTAATAACACCCAAGCACAAAACTATTTATCAACAATATACACTCACAAGCACTATGGTGTTTCTCAATACTCTACACAGTAAAACATATAAATTCTCAAACACTTTTTGAAGGTATGTTGAACATTTTCTTAAATTTTGTTTGTTATCAATGCTTTTCGCTCATCTTTTCTTTGATTTCTACTTGTTGGTGTGGTCTTGATGATCCTGCAATGTCAACTAAATTAGGTATTTGAGATAAGAGCTTCCGCAAAAAGGTGGAAAATCCTCACATACCTCAACTCCCTTTACTTGCATGCCAAGGTGAGGTTGGAACTATCTCCTTGACTTTTATTAATCTACCTATTTATGTAAGATTGCACTCATGGTTATCTCAGCTTTATATGCCTCGATACTGGTGTACCCTTGCAACATCAACTAAAACCAATGTTCAGGTCATCTTGTCTTTAATACCTAAATTATTTCGTTGGTTTCCCACATTTTATCTGATGGAAGTTATACTCCCATGGTCACAGTGGCACGAGTAAGGGTTGTATTGACTCTGATGTCCCAAACGCTCAGTGATGAAAATCATAAACAAAAATTCAATTACTAATTCCTAGGTTGCATTCATTTTAGCTCTTGCATTCCAGTTTGATAGCATGATAACATTGTAGCATTCTCTCTCCAGTGAAATGTAAGGCCTAAATCCATTTTCAGGATCGAATTATGAGATCATTTTATTTGTCCAAATCAAAATTTGACTTTGTAGTCAACTATTGTTGACTGGTTGCATAATCAATCTTTTGAACTTAAAAAAAAATGGGAATTTATCCTAAAGCAATCAATGTGCCAAATTCTGGTCAAACTTAATCAAACTTTGCCAAATTTTGGTCAAACTTGGTCAATAGTACTTCAAACAAGTGAAGAATGTGTCCAAAGTTCTTACAACCTCATCAAATCTAATCAGTCTCTTCCTACATCTTTTTATCAATTTAATTAATTCCGATCACTGGGGCACCTGACCTTATTTTGATTTTTTTCACAAGGGGTATAATCATAACATCAATAATTCAATGATCACATCATCAAACATTGAGAAATATGTGAATCTTTAATCAAGTAATTGAACCATCAAATCAAACAAGACCCCATTGCAAGGGGCATTTTATCTTGATCACACCACATCAAGTTGAGATTCTTCGATATCAAAAAATCTATAGTGGAATATTATTTTTATCACTTCAAATCAAATTGATATTTTCCTCTTTAGAAATTTTCTTCATCGCATCAAATCAAATCAATTATGCTAACCGATCTCTTAAAGGTAATCAGTTTCATCGCATCAAATCAAACTAGTTATTCTTTCAAACCAACCCAATGGTTTAAGAGTCTTTCTGGCATTGAACAATTTCATCGCATCAAATCAAATTGGTTTTTTTTCATTATATATCATCAAATATTGATCAACATGTGTTCAGTATCATCGCTTCACATAAAACTAACCATTCCGATCTCTTCATCGGTTCTAGTCCAATAAAGTTTGGAATTGATATCTTTGAATCAATTGACTTGAGAGTGGTTTCATCACTTCACATCACACAATTCTTCATCTTATCACTAACTCTTCTTTGAATCAATGCGTTGATCACACATGAATTGAAAGAATGGCATATGTAATGACCTAAAAATGGTCAACTAAACCTTAAGGCCCTAAATCTCGATCTGTCATCAAGAAACCCCTAATATTGATCACCTTAAGTCCTAACCTAAAGGAAATTCATAATCTTCAGTCTGATCTAACCTAAACCCTAGGTCCTAATCTATCATCACACTTGATTTAATTGTTTAATTCCTAAATCCCAAAATATTGGCAAATAAACCTTATGTCATTTATTTAATTAATATCCTAGGATGTTGATTAAATAAATAAGAATTGGCAATTAATCATGAAAAAATAATAAATTGAGTAAAAATTGCATTTAAGTCATTTAAATATTCAAAAATGCATTTTATGTCATCATTTCAGTTGACTGAACATCAAATTAGAAACAAATCTTCCTTGTCTAGTTAACTAAGTATTTTATTCTCCTCATTTTGGAAACAATCTAGTTAACTAAAAGATGACTCTGTTAACTCCTCTTTTGATTTTAGAAGTTTCTCGAATGACTGATCAGTCAGTTCAGTTAGCTAACTCTCTCAACCAATGGTCTTCCTTGCACATGGATTGTGCTTCTTTGAATTGAATCTTGTCCATTCTTTGAAGTTCAATATCGATTGTCAGTTTGATAGAGATTTTCTATAAAAGAAGTTTTCATTTCCTCACAAAAGATCCAATATTTTTGAAGTAGAGTTATTATGTTTCTTTTCTCTCTTACCTTTTGTTAAGCATTTAGAATTTATCATATTTACTTGTTTCAAGCATTTTCAATTGATAATATAGGAACATCTCATTTGGGTTTTAAAATAAACTAAGCTAATCATTGGATGAATATTTTGTACTTGCATAATAGAATAATCATCTTTGCAAATCGTTAATTTAGATAGTGTCAAGTCACTAGTTTTGTGATGATCTAAGATAAAACTCATACTCCTTCCTACTAGAAGGCAATAGGTCAATTTAGATTAATTTATTATTTTTGTAGTTCAATGATTTCATATAATTAATCATCCAATGACCTATTTAAGTGTTTGTGTTGTTTAGAGGTGCACATTTACACACACACACACACACACACACACACACACACACACACACACACACACACACACACCTACTTCTAATCCATATTCTTAGAATGTAATAAACATCTATCCATTCCAACAATAGTTCTATGCTTCCTTTCTGCCACACCATTTTATTGTGGTGTATGTAAGCTCAGGTTTTATAACAAAAGATTTCAAGCATGAATGAAAGGGATTATTAACATATTCCTTTCCATTGTCAGTTCTAGGAATTTCAATCTTAAAACCAGATTGCCTCTTAACAAACATATGAAAATCAGGAAATATATCAAGAACTTGATCTTTACTATGCAATAAATAGATCCAAGTTCTTGTAGAAAAATCATCAACAAAGCTAAGTACATACCTTGATCCTTGTATGAAGTTATTCTCCATGGGTCCCAAAAGGTCACTATGGATGAGGGGAAACTTATGATGTGCCCTCCAAGATAGAGCATGTGGAAAGGGTTCCCTATGCATCTTACCACTCATGCAACCAGTGAATATAATTTTGGAAGGAATAATATTAGGAAATCCATAAACCATATTTTCTTTTCGAATAAAAGAGATATAATCAGAATTGAAATGGCCAAGCCTTTCATTCCATATATCAAAATCAATATTAGCATGCAATGAGTACCTTGAAGTGGTAAACTCATAAAATTTATATAAGTTATCATGATCCATTTTGGCATTAGCAATAACTTGGTTAGATTTTGAATCAATAACATCATACATGTCCTTATGAAATTCAACCTTATAATTTTGACATAATTGAGAAAATGAAAGAAGATTAGATTTCAATTCAGGAAGATAAAGATCATCATGAAATTTTCTATTAGAAACAATAACATCACCAAAACCTTCAAGTTTGGAACTATGATTATTAGCTAATTGAATAGGAATATTTGAAGTATTGAGATGCAAATAATCAAAAACTTATCTTTGAGATGAAACATGTTGAGATGCACTACTATCAATAATCCACTCTAAAGGGTTAGAAACATTATAACTAAGTGTAAATACATGACGATATTGATTACCATTATTCTTATTATAATGAGACTTTTGATTATTTTGATTATTTTGATTCATAGGCTTCTTATCATTTTTCTTTTTAAAGGAATTGTTAGTCAAATAACCATCTTTCCCACAATAGGTACAATGTGGTTTTTTATTAGGACCATTCTTTTGATTATGATGATTATTATTGTTATTGTTATGATAGGGCCTAGAATTAAATTTTTATTTGAATAGCTAAGATGATTATGATTATTATGATTATTATTTGATCTAAACTGATTTTGATTTTGATATTTAGATATAAATGCATGTTCATTAGATTTAAGAGTACCAAATTGAATCAACTTCACTTCCTCTTGATGTAATAAAGTTTGAAAATGATATAATTGAATTGAGTAGCTAAAATAGTGACTCCTAAACCATGTAACTGAATTTTAATGGAATCAAACTTTAACAAAATATCATCCATAGATTTAAAATGAGTATACCTGAGATCCTCCAATTGATCTTGGAGTTGAATCTTTCTTGATTCATGAGGGCTATCATAGGTGTTCTTCAAAATATCCCATGTTGCATATGTTGTAGTACAGTTAGAAATCAAAACATATAATTCAGGACTCAATGAAATTCCAATTAGGCCAAGTGCTTCCTCATTTTTAACATTCCAAGCATCTATGTCATCTTGAGGAGTAGTGGTAGATGGAATAGAAGTAGCTTTAGTAGCAACATATAACATATGTTTAAAATGAAAAATGAAGGAAATATGCATTTTCCAAGAATGATAGTTAGTATTGTTTAACTTAACCTCTGGAATAAGAGTAGACATAATTTTAGACTAACGTAACAGTGATAAAAATAAACTTTATGATTAAATAATATTGACTATAAAAATAGTGATAAATTAAGGTCAAATAATGATAAAATTTAATTTAACGCAATGTTAATACAAGTTTGAATTGATTAAATAAATGTTTTAAAAAAAATATTGTTAGAACGTGAAACACAAATGAATTTCAACTATTAAACAAAAAATGTTTATTAAAAAACTATGCAAATGTTAGTAACAACTTATTAAAAGTAAATAAAATTTTATTTTAAAAAAATCTATATGAGTAAAAATAATGTAAAATTAAATTATTTTAAAAAAAATTTAATTAAAATCATTTAATTTAAAGTATTTTAAAATGGAGTAATGAAACTATTTTAAAAATGAGTCAAACTTATTAAGAAACTGTTCAAACTATTGATGAATGAGCGTGGGTTAAAACTAAAAGAAATAAAATGATTGGACAATGTTGCAGGGTAGTTACTCCTCACAAATAATTGATCTAGAAGCTGCATAAAAGGTAGAGTAGAGACATTATGGAGAGAGGGTAGAGCATTACTGGTGAAGCAAGAATGGAGAAAATTCATGTATGGCAGAGTTTGCAGGCAGAGTGAAAATAATTGTTAGTGTGTGGAAGATGGAAGGTACCACACGAGAAATGCATCTAAGCTTTCACAAGTATAAATATGAAGAGTTACATAGGGAGGTTGGAGAACAGAGGCAATGTGGACTATTCTTCTGGTGATAAGGCCTGATTTCTTCTTGCTAGGATGATAGGTCTTGAATACCCTATTCAATAACACCAATATAAGAAAAAAGAGGGTGGGAGAAAATCAATCACTTGGGAGGGAAGCATATGAGTAGTGTGATACACTATTGTCAACTAGAAACCCAAATCAATAGAAGCCAATTTAAGGATGGGGGCTATAAGTAGTGTTTTAGATACAACAATATAGAAAGGAATATGCTAGGAGTGGGGTTTAGAGAAGGAGATTTGTCCTCCACAAACACAACTTTACTTTCACTAAATTCAACATCTTGTATATTAGAACAATCATGTATTCCATTTTATACAATAGAAACATCTCTAGCAATTTGAACTTTGTTAGTAGTAGGATTATAAACCTCTATATCCTTTAGTTTGTTCATGATACCCAAAATAATATATAAGGAGAAGATTTAGAATCGAATTTGTTCATCATACCCCACTTGTTGGAGATTAATACAACCATATTATGTTATCATTAGATTTATTAAAGGTTTTTAATAAATTAATTGTCCGTGTTTCATGATAGTAATATCCTTAATATCACAATTAAACATGAAGGAAATTATGTATCTTTCTTGAAGGGAATATTTTTAAAGTTGTTAAACTTATGAATGGTCTCTTACTTTTTCCTTTTGGGAATTAAGATTTATTGTTATTGTACGCCTCTCTTTGATCGTGATTCATGATTCCCAAGCTTACCAAGGGCAAGGGTTAGTAGCAAAGGTTTCATAGATGATATAAACCAAATACATGATACTACTAAAATGAATAACAATGAAACATAATCAATAAAATGTACAAGAAAGAGAAAGAAAAGCAAATAAATGCAAACCCCATGATGCTTGAAGCTTCTATTGTTTCTCTCTACTCCTTCTGAAATGATGTTCTTGATGCTCAGTATTGGTGGGGCAGCATCTATGACTTGAGAAGTGTTGAGAAGTTGATAATTGAAATGGGTGTGTGATCGCAAGATGGCTTGAATGCTAGAACCAAACTGAAAGAGTAATGGCGCACGAGAGCTTGAAATCCTGGATCCTTCAAATGGTTATGAAGGGTTTATTATATAGGAATTGGTGATGATATGAACGGTTGAGATCAATCCCAGAGACAGGGAGATGAACGGTTGAGATCAAAAGGAACTAGAGAGGTCCGCAGTAAACTCCACCTCTTCATTTGGTAAAGAGGAGATAGAGTTTGGTTGACTGAAGAGCTAATTATGAGTTACCTTTTTGAACTAAAGAGGTGGGTGAAGTTACCCATGTGGACTAGAGAGATGGGTGGAGTGACCCATGTGATCTGATTGGAGTTATCTCTTTGAAGATAAATGAGTATTTAATTCATTTATTTAATAATTGTTTTCAACATGTGAGATAATTGAATTCTTTTTGATTAAGAATTGCTTTATTTGATGA
>MU226429.1:1612596-1626383 GCA_018584345.1 Thuja plicata
GAAGAATTTAATTAGTAAGTTTAAATATTTGAATTTAAACTATAGGAAATTGAGTTTAACTAATCAATTAATGGTAATTAATCAATTAAAGCTATTTAATTAAATAAAATTAATTATTTAATTAATTTTGGGAATTTGATTAGATGATTAATTAATGATTAAAAAAACATTAATTAATAGATGAAAATTAGTGTTTTTAATGTAAAGTTGCAAGCCTGTCCATTTTAGGGTGTCTACATTTGCCCCTCTTTGATGTGATGTGACTTGTCGCAGTGTGTCAAAGATTCTTTGATTTAGCACAATCTTGCCCTGGCAGTAGTAGGTGTATTTATTCCCCCTCAATAAATTTGAGCAAAAAGTCAAGAGACGAGCGTTGATTTGTTGAAACTGCAATTTCTAGTACTAGGTAGCTGACGGAATTGAAAAATACTTTAATATGCCCCTGTAATTGATCGTCGAAGTTTCCAGGGACCGGGAAGAATTTTCAGAGCTCCTAGTAAAATTAGGGTTTTTTGGAACCCCTATAAGTAGCGAAGAGAGCTCTTCATTTGTCACTTTGCGATCTCAGAGCTCTGATTATCTTGGTGAGTTTGTCTTCTGTTTTCTGCCTTATTTTCTTCTATTTTTGAGCAATGGCTAGCCTTCCTGGCGTTGTTCACATCTCCGACCGAGTCTAGACCTACCACAGACCAGTTGGCTCTGGATGTCCGGTGATTTTTCTCATGTTGCGTGTCATTAATGCTTGTATTTATTGCTTTTTAAAATCATATTTTTAGAAAAAAAAGTCATGTGTGCCACAATCGAGCGCGTTTTTGCCACATTTGCGGTTTAAATGCCACAATTGCCAGTTAAATACCACAATTTATAAGTGTGCCACAATTGTATTTGTAAAATGCCCCAATTGCAATTTGTTTGCCGTACTTTTTGTTTGTGTTTTGCAATCGCTTAAAAGTACTGCATTTTCCATGCTTGATTACTGTAGTTGATTTTTTTGCACTATTTTCCTATTTTCCATGTTTGTTATCTGCTTTTTCTAGCTTCTGTTACTTTCCTCAATGACTGAAACTGATAATTTTTTGTTCTTACTCTATGTGTAGTTCACTGGGCGGATCTTGCGGTGTCGGGAGTCTAGACCGGCGAGACTCGTGTATCAATTCTAGCTGACTGAGGATGAGAGGTCAGTGCTTCGTAATCTCAGTTTGTACTGGTTGTGCTATATGCCTGAGATCATGACCAATAGGGGTCTGATCTCCACTCTTGTAGAGCGATGGCATTCAGAGATGTGCACTTTCTGGCTACCCACCAGGGAGTGTACCATAACTTTGGAGGATGTGTATCACATCCTCCAACTCCCTATCCAGAGCGAGCTTGTGGAGTATTCCACACGCACTGGTGTTACTGCATTGACTAAGCTCTCTAGATTGCCCTGGGATCAGCTCAGGCTTGCTGGTGATTATGACATCCCTTGGTCTAGATTTGGGTTAGGCCTTGATAGATTGTCCATGCTACTAGATAGTTTGATATGTGGGATTCTATGCCCCGATCACCAACATCATTGTTTTTCTATTGGCTTTGGTGGTGTCTTATAGAGTATGGTCTGGGACCATACCATCTTTGCTTGGGGTCCATGAATGTTGGCCCACATGAATTTTCACATGTTGTATGTGGCTTACCTTGATGGTAAGTCGCTCAGCTGCGGTGCTACTTTGCTACAAATTTGGGCATGGGAGCATATAGTAGTTTGTCATCATGTTGGTGCCCATGCTCTCCTAGCAGATAGGCCATATGTGTTCATGTATGATGGTGCTATTGTCTAGACTCATATGGGTCATCTTTCATATTGGCGGCAACAACTAGATATGATTCCTTATTTTATCTGGAGATCATACGGAGATTATCCCATCTGGGATGGAGAGGACATCCATCTCCCATTTTGTCGATAGTGGAGATACTTGATTGGTCGCGTGACTGATAACGTTCATATGATAGATTTTCATAACATCGACAGGGTGTTACGTCATTTTGGAGAGTAGCAGGATGTATATGATTCTTACACCTACTTTGCTCAGAGGTTAAGGGATGTTGCTGTTTGGGGTGATGTGGTATCACTTGATGCTGCTCGCACCGAGTTCTTAGGATTACTTCCTGTGGCATGGACCTCGCACTCTACCACTATAGACCTAGGTTTGTCTTGTGTCTGATATGCTTATGTACTTCCTTTCTACTCTTTGATTCTTGATCATATCTTGTTATGGTACTTTTTTGTCTTTATCTAATCTGGTACTGATAGTTGAATTTGTCTTTTGCAGGCACTATACTACAGTATGATCCCATTGATTGCAGCATCGGCCGATCACACTAAAAGATGTCTCGAGTCCTATTCCTAGGACTATTATGAGGAGGGCCCGACAGGTACGACATGGTAGGGGAGGCTATGGTGGAGGTAGAGGTGGTGGCAGGGGAGGGAGGGATGCTGGTAGAGATGGTGGTAGGGGTAGGGATGGTGGGAGAGATGGAGGACGAGGAAGGGGTGATGATGGAGGCGATGATCCTGGTCTCGGGGGTGCTGGTGGAGGGGTTAGGACTAGAGGTGGCCAGAGTGGGGGTCGTACTAGTGCTCCTAGAGTTGGGTTGGGTGCCATTTTGGAGGAGGAGGAGGCCATAGAGGAGGAGGCACCCTAGTTAGTTTAGAGGGTGCGCAGGTGGACAACTACAATTTTGGCTCCCCGACATGAGGATTGGGTTATTATTGAGGATGTGGATGTGGAGATTATGGACATAGATGTGGAGGCTCTAGATGAGTAGAGTGTTGAGACACATTCCTCAAGGGAGAGTGGCAGTACTAGGAGCAGCATAGGGGAGAGCTCAGAGAGTACAGATGATTCCTTGGTTCTTAGGTGGAGAGGAGGTGAGGGACTAGGAGGCCAGGCAGAGGAGGGTGATATGGATGTTGCGATGGGTGGTATGGATGATGATCCCTTGGAGGTGGAGTGCCTCACCCAGCAGGTTCAAGATATGCAAGCCCGACTTGCCTTATCCAATGCACGTGTGACTATCTTGGAGGCTCATGTTATAGCAGCTGAATCTAGAGAGCGATAGGCTTGGGATGAAGTCCACTCTTTCATTGATAGTGTACAGGATGTTTCCCATAGAGATATTTTGGATAGGTACTATAGATCTGGGCGAGATGCTCAAAGAGAGATTGACTACTGGAGACGCCATTATGAGGGTGCAATTCTTGTGGCACAAAGGGTGCCTAGTTACATAGTGTCGCAGATATCCAACAAGGCTCAACATTCTCAGAGTAGTGGTGTCAGAGCTTCTGGGTCCTCTCATAGGACAGATTCTAATATGCCTCCCCCTCATACACCTCCAAGCGAGGGTGGGGGTAGCTCTTGTTGACTATGTTCATTGTACCATTTTTGTAGTGATTCATTGTATAAGTAGTACCATTTTTGTATCTCGATACACTGATATTTATTGATATACATGTTGATTACCTTCTTTGATCAGACTTGCGACCCTTCATAGTACTCAGATATTTTGATTTATATGAGATGTAGCTATTGTTTTTGATGTGATGTGCAATGGTTTACTTTTCTATATGTATAATTCTACATGTTTGGTGGTTTAAATGATGAAATGTATATGCAATGTGTTTCTATTGTGCAGACTCATATATGGATGATTTACTTTTCCTATGATACTGATATGTCATGCAGGATGGTGTGAATGAGATGCATGTTTATATGAGATTCTTATGGATGCATGTGTTTTTATGATTTATCATGTATGCAACTACCATATTTTTTACTTTTCTGATGCACTTAATGAATAATGCAATCTACTATGCACAAAATATCTGAGTAATGCATGTGTTAGTTAGAAAGAAGTTAGTTTGGATAGATGTGCTCTGAGATTGATCTAATAGAATGTAATGATAGAAAAGAGTTTTTCTTTTTTTTTGTATTTTTGGATAGATATGATCTGATAGAAAGGATGAATGTCCCAAGTTGCTGCCCATGTTTCCAATATTTGTCATCATTGCATCTTTTTTGTATTTTTTGATATTCTAGAAGAGTGTCGAATGATCTAGATCACATACCACCTGGATACCGCCATGACCTCTTGATAGCGGAAGGATTAGAGAGATTGAATAGACAAAGACCCATAGCACACCCAAATATTGACCATCTAGGTTCGACTATGTTCCCTTTTTGAAAAGAAATAGAGCCAAAAGCACCCAAATATTGATCATCTGGATAACACTTGTCCTCTAAATTAATCTAAAACAAAGAAGCCAAGATAGAACTCCTATGTACCTAGAGTCCATCTAGATAACACTATGAGCTCTTGATTTCTAAAAGGGAAAGCCAAGCAAACAAGATAGAACTCCTACGCCCCTAGAGTCCATCTGGAGAGCATCATGAGCTCTTGTTTGCAATGTAAAGGGAAAGACCATAGAAACCAAGATAGAACTCCAAAGCAACTCAGAGTCCATCTGAATAGTGCTGCGAGCTCTTGATTCTATAAAGCAAAGAAGCAAAATAAAAGAGAAGAAATGTCCAATTTTTTCCCAGGGTTAATCTCAGATTGTGGAACTGTGTGGCTACAAGATAAGTGAATGTGGCTACTGCATTTATCCTAAATCATCATGGCCTAGAAATCAAAGTGAACATACAACCGACAGCAATCAAAGAAAATAAATCATGATCTATCATAGCTACTCTCCTCACATGGTGGATCCTGGAGTAGCGTAAGAACATAACCGCAAAATATAGATTGACATCTGACCGACTTGACTGACCTAGTCAACATTTTTGTATGATTCGTTGATGCAGTTGGATTCTCTTGATTGGCTCAAACTCTTTGGATAGGCTTGGTTGGCTTGATTGCTTTGATCATGTTGGCAGCTGATCAAGTTGTGTCAAATGTGCCCAATGCTTGTTCGCAAAGCTCATGATTGTGACAGTATTGATTGATAGATTTGATTGCTTTGATCATGTTGGCAACTGATCAAGCTGTGTCAAATGTGCCCAATGCTTGTTTGAAAAGCTCATGATTGTGAAAATTGATAGTTTGGCTTGGTCGCCTGTTGCTTGCTGATTGAATTGATAGGTTGATAAACCTGTGTCAGATGAGCCCAATGCTAATATGCAAAGCTCATGATTGTGACATTTGATTGACTGGGCGTGCTTGCCCCTTTCTCTCTTGAGAACCAAGTTGGTTTTATTTCTTTGGATTTTTCAATTTTTTGAATGTTTTTGATGAAGATTGATTTTCTCTTGATTTTTGATCTTTTTAGGATTTCTTGATGAGTTTTCTGAGTTTTTAGGATTTTTCAGGACATTTAGAATTGCCCCCTAGTCTAGTGGACCAGTATTTAACCATGGGTAAGTGCTTGGTGCTCATAGGGGTTTTTTGCTTCTGCATATAGCTTGGGATAGTCAGTCTTGCATTTTGAAGTGTGCTCAAGCTTTTCAAGCTCATTGATGGTGAAGTTGGATTTGAACACTTGGTGCATGTTTGCCAGGTTTTCACCAAGGTACCTACTCAATAGTGCCTAATTTCTAGGTTTTCACTGAGAGAGCGATTTTGTTTTCTCTTTACTTTTTTGGCATTTTTTCTTTTTTTTGGTTGTCGCCTAGGCGCCTATTTTCCAGGTTTTCACCACGGTAACTTTTGTATTTTTTTTTGTATTTTTTTGGTATTTTCTGGATATGTAGATAAATTCTTTAACCATAGAGACTTTTAAGGGTAGAACCTCTTCAGGGGCATGTTTTTGATGTAGCTGGGGAGCTGATCTCCTTCTGGTGTTGCTAGTATGAATGCCCCACTCTGGCGAGAGCTGATAATAACAAATGGTCCTAGCCAGTTAGGCTCAAACTTTCTGGGTTTGACTCACTTTGCTTGGTTCTTCTAATTTTCCATGAGGACCAGGTCTCCTACCTCAAATTTTAATGGCTTCACCTTCTTGTGATAGTTCCTTCTAAGGCAATTCTGATAGCCTTGTAAGTGGTCGAAGGCATGCTACCTTCTCTCATCTTTGATCATATAATCATTGTTGACCTGACTGATGACCAACTGTGAATCACCAAAGACTTTAAGGTTCTTGATTCTCCATTGAATGGCTATCTTTAGACCAATGACCAATGCTTCATATTATGCTATGTTGTTGGTGCATTGGAAGGTAAGTCTAAAATAATTTAGAATTGTATCATGATCTGGAGTGATAAGAACTATCCCTGCCCCCACACCATGGTTCGTACATGATCCATCAAAATAAAGTTGCCATACCTCGATCGCCGGTTGTATTGTCATGATAGATTTTTTAGGAAAGTCAAATATAATAGGCTGGTGGTCCTGAATTGGTACCTCTGCTAGTTGATCTACTATCACTTGTCCTTTGATAGCCTTTTTTTCTATGTACTCAATGTCAAACTTGCTTAAGATCATTACCCACTTTTCCAATCATCTTGTGAGCACTGCTTTGCTTAGGAGGTACTTGAGAGGATCAATATGTGTGACCAATTTCATTTGGTGACTCAACATATAGTTTCTTAGCTTCTGGGAAGTGAAAACAACTTCCAGGAATGACTTCTCAATTGGCGTATAGTTTAGCTCATATCCAACCAAAGTCTTACTTAGATAGTAGACAACCCTCTCTTTTCCTGCATCATCATGTTGTGCCAAGAGTACACCTAACATTGATTCTGTTGCTAAGATATATAGAAGCAAAGGTCTACCTTGTACTGGTGGTACCAATATAGGAGACTTAATAAGGTAGTCTTTGAATATCTGAAATGCCTATTCACATTTCTCTGTCCATATGAACTTGATGTCTTTATGCAAGAGATGTTGGAATGGGTGGCACTTGTCTGCTAGTTGAGCTATGAAGCATCTGATCGATTAGAGCCTTCCTTGTAACCCTCTGAGTTTTTTGAGGTTCAATGGTGGAGGCATGTCCAATATTTCTTTGACCTTTGCTAGATCCACTTCGATTCCTCTATGTGATACTATGAATCCCAGTAATTTTCCCGCTGTGACACCAAATGCCCACTTTTTGGGTTTAGACAGACTTTGAATTCCTGCATTCTGTCAAAGATGGGTCCCAAAACCTATAGATGATCCTTTCAAAGTATTGATTTGGCTAATATGTCACCCACATAGTCTTCCATTGTCTTGTGGATGAGATCATGAAATATAGTCATCATAGCCCTTTGATATGTTGCTCCAACATTCTTTAGACCAAATGGCATGACATTCCAACAATATGTTCCCCATGGACATGTGAAAGATATTTTGTGTTGGTCATCTAGAGTGATCCTTATTTGATTGTAACCTGAAAATTCATCCATGAGTGATAGCATTTGATGTCTGGCAGTTAGGTATACTATCATATCAATGTTTGGTAAAGGAAAGTCATCCTTGGGACATGCTATGTTGAGGTCCCTGAAGTCTATACAAATTCATTTCTGACCACTATGCTTTGTAACTAGTACCAAATTAGATATCCAGTCTGCATATGGTATAGGTCTGATGAATTTATCATCTAAGAGCTTTTTCAATTTGGCTTTGACTAGCAATGCAACGTGGGGGTGCATCTTTCTCAGCTTTTGCTTGACAGGTTTGGCATTTGGTAGCAATGGGAGGTGGTGTAGCACTAACTCTAGATCTAATCCTAGCATATCTGAGTAGGACCATGCAAAATTTATCATTCTTTCTTTGAAGAAACTGATGAACTGTTCTCTCTCCTTAGGAGTGAGTGATTTAGCCAAGTAAATGTTCCTTGGGTTCTTGTCATCCCCCAAGTTTATTTCCTCTATTTCTTCTGCTAATAATGCTGATTTCTCCTTTGTTAAGGGGAGGATTTCTTTCTTTCCATCTTCTAGTGCCTCAGTGAGTTTTTTCTAGAAGATACGTCTTCTTTTAGCTTTTTAATCTTTTGTTCTTTTTTCTTTTGTGGACTGGAAAGAGGAGCTTCCTCCCCAAACTATGTTTCTCTGTCTAGGTTAAAGGAGAATCATGCCTTGTGATTTCCTGATGGAATGCCTTCTGTTAGTCCCATGAAATGATCTATCACCTTATCATTATCGAAGACATCTAGATTAGGTGGCCCTTGTTGATCCCATTCTATAAGCTTAGGGTGTACAAGATAGACACTCTCACTACTATTTGACTCTAGTTGACTGAATGGGACTGTTGATATGGTGCCTACAAAATTGGACTGTGATGTGGATGCACCACTTGAGGTTTGATAAATGACATGTTTGTCTATACAGGGTTATTTGGTGATGGTTAGTTGGTCAAATAGGTCTGCTAGATTTATGATAATGTCAGCCCGAGGGGAAAAATATGGGATTGACGGTTCAGAGTCATGGAGGGATCTGCACTCATACTCATGGGATTTAGTCTCAATAGAATGTTCATTCGATGTCTCACTTCCTTGGTTATCGTTGATTGCTATGTGTAGGTTTATTTGGGATTGTGTGGTTACCTCTTCGGAGGGAAACAACTGCGCTAATATGTTGCTTATTAGGACATGCTCTATGTTGTGCCCCCAGTGCATCTCTGCTATTTTCTCATGACTGACTTGAATGTCTTGGATCACAGGACTAGTGCTTTTTTGTCCATATCCCAAACCTCTTGTGTTTCTATGGGTTGGTGGGAGAGGCAATTCATATATGCCTTATTTTCTTTCCCCCAGTTTAGTTGTACCATCATACCCAAATCTTTGTATCATTGTGTAACCATTACCATAGTTTGACAAAGGTAATGGAGTCTAGATTGTCTCAGGAGAATCTTGGTGAAACTAGGTATTAATTTCTTGTTCAAAAGGATTTTCTTTCGCTATGTCTCCCCACCAGACAAAGGTTGTGGGTGGACATCTAAATAGAATAGGCTATGGAGTTTCTATTACAATAATAGGTTGTGGCATGCCATGAGTTCTTGGGCTTTGAGGCATGTGCATGATGGTAAAAGATTCTTCATATCTGTACTCACCACAGCCCTTGTCTATGATAGATATCTTGCCTGCTTTCTATGTGATATCTTTAAGTTTTAAATCTGAAGAGGATGAGATGCTTGCATCTTGTTTAATGACTATCTTTCCCATTGCTTGTGTCACATCCTTGGGATTTGAATCTAAAGAGGATGGGATGCTTGCATCTTGGTTTGATGGTACTTGGTTATCAGTGCTGATCTGGACCACATTACAATATTGGAAGGGATTAGGATCTCCCTCTATGATGATCTCCTCTCCCTGGTGTGGGAATTTGATGCATTGATGGTATGTCAAAGGTACTACTTGCATTTCATGTAACCAAGGTCTCCCTAGTAAGATGTATCCCAACTCAAGGTCTAAGATTTGGAAGGGTGTGTTTTTTACCACAGGACCAATGTGAATAGGTAGAATGATAATAACCTTAGAGGACCTTTCCTCTTCATCATAGGCTCTAATATTTATCCTCCTTGTGACATCAATGCTTGATTCTAAATATCTCAGTTGCTTGATTAACTTTAGAGTACATATGTTTAACCCAACTCCACCATCAACAAGGACCCTATAGACAACGCTTTTGTGGATATGGACAAGTAAGTGTAGAGGATCATTATGTAGGGGTTTATGCGGTGGCACATCATGATCTATGAATGTGGCATGTTTTTTAGCTGCTATATGGTTGACCATCATTTGGAAGCTCTCGGGTGTTATGTCCCTTGGGACAACTACATTATGAAATGCTTGGTCAAGTGCCAGTTTATGCTATGGAGATATGCACAATAGGTCAAACATGGAGATCTGGGCAGGTGTGCACTTTAGTTGGTCCACTATGCTTGTTTGTGTATCTAATTTTTCTATAGGATTGGTTGATGTAGTAGTTGAGGATGGTACTCCTTGCAAGAGGACTCTAGCATGACACATTTTTACAGCACAATTGTTACTTTGGTCTCTGATAGTGATTGTAGCCACATGACTATCTAAAGGATTGTGGCAATTGATGACATTATCACTATTGGCATATGTATAGTTAACTTATTTCATTTTTCCACCAGACCCAGAGGCTTTTTCCTTGTTGTGATCACAAAAGGTATTGTTGAATATAGTGTGATCAGTTGTGCCTTTGGTTTGAGTATTCGTCACATCGATGATCCCTGTGTCAATCAGATCTTGGATAGCATGTTTCAATCGGTAGCAGTTGGCCATTTCATGCCCTTTCACCTGATGAAACTCACAGAAATATTTGTCATTATATCACCTTGGTTTGTTTTTATCTTGTTCAAAGTCTCTGATTACTGGGAGAGTGATAGTGTTTGATTGTATTAACTTGCGTAAAGCTGACTCTATCAGCTCTCCCAATGGTGTGAAATCTAATTGTTGGAATTGAAATTATGGTTTGTGTTGATTCTATTGTTGACTGTTTGACACAAAGGCCACTTGTATAGGGGGAGGTTGGTTTTGGGTGTATTCTTATTAAGTGGGCCCTGTGGGTTTTTGGTTTTCCACAGGTGTGCCTTGTAGTGACACCTTGGGTTGTGCATAGTTGACTTTTTTCACATCAATGACACCATTTCTAGTGACATTTTTGTTTTTGTTCCACCACTTAGCTTTTTCCGTTGCATTCTTATTCATATTTATTTGTGTGGGATCCACAAGGATTCCTCATTTGACTAAGTTTTTCTCACAACGAAGTCCTCTTTCAATGAGTTATATGAAGTTCAGAGCTAACTATAACTCTATTGTGAATGACATGTCTGGAATTAGATTGTCAACAAACATGACTATTAAGTCTTGTTTGGGCACATCATATGTTATATAGTTTGTTATATTCCTCCATCTCTGTAGGAATTTCACAAAAGACTCTCCATATTTCCATTTGATATTGCAAAGGTCCTTGATGCTAACCTTGCGCTCGATGTTATGATGGAAGTGAGCTATGAACTTTTCAGCCAATTCTCCCCAAGATTGAATGCCATGAGGTAGATGTGAAAACCATTCTATTGCTGGTCTGGCCAAGCTTTGTGGGAACAGTCACATTAGATATGTCTCATCATGAGCGACTTTGATGCAACTAGCAAAAAACTCTCGGATATGTTCAATAGGGTTGGTACTGCCCCTATATTTGTCAAATTTTGGTACTGAGAAGTGATTTGGGAATGGAGACATGTGAAGAGAATGGTCAAAGGGATATGGGTATAAATCCTCTACAATATAGGATTTAGTCTGCCCCTGATTTTGCATATCCATCATTTGGGTTTGCATTTTTTGCATTAGCATGTCTATTTGATATTGAGGCTAGTGCGTGTGGACATTCCTTTGTGTCATGGTGGGTATGAGGCTGCGCTCTGTGTCCCTTGAGTAGGAACATAGGATTTCATCCTAGGGACTTGATATTGATTCCACACCGAGTGATTTGTAACTGGAGGGGTGTGAGTAGCCCATGGAGGGTTTTGATATGTTTTTTGTTGTGACTAAAACTGGGGTTGATAATGCTGGGTTATGTATTGTTGCTGCTGAGGTTGGGTTTTAAACTAGGGTTGATGTTGCTGAGGTTGGTTTTGAGGCAACTGAAGCTGGGGTTTCTGTTGCGGGGTTGGAACTAAGGCAACTAAAGCTAGGGTTTCTATTGCGAGGGTTGGTTTTGAGGCAACTGAAGCTGGGGTTGCTATTGCAGAGGTTGGATTGGTGTTAGAATGGGCAAAGATGTAGCCTTGGGTGGGCCTTGACTGTAAGTCATTCCTACAGAGATGGATCCCTATGGGCATGAGGTGTTGATCCCAAGACTAGTGTGAATTGACTATAGCATCGGCATAGTTTCAGAGTAGTTGGTGCTTGGTGGGATGGAAGGCATAGCATGAGAGCTTGATTGTCCTGGCCATGAGACCAAAGGTGGAGGCATACTAGTGACCATAGGTGCACTTTTTTGCGAGCTTGTCATGCTTTGAGTAGAAGATGTGCTGGCCTGGGTTGGGTCATTGGTTTGATTGGATACAGTCTATGTTGATGTGGGTAAAACCAATGGTGGAAATATTTGAGACATAATGGGTAGTGTGTGAGGAGTTTGAGTAGTGTTTTGACCTGTGAAAGGGTTTTTGGGCCATATAGTTGATACACTGAATTTAGCGGGGAGTTTAACTCCCTTCTTTATGAGCATGGCCAAATAACGTTCAAGGTTCCTCTCTACAACATTGTCAACTAATTTTGTGGAGTAAGCATCTTGCTCCACATCTTCAAGTTCTTCTTCGGTGATATCTTGGAAAAACGCTGCCCCACGGGGCTATTCAATAAATAGAGCAGAACTGGTGTTCATGAAGGGATTGTTCTCTTGCTCTATTTCCCAAGAAGGGAAATGGTTGATATATGACTCATCAGCTTGAGTTCTAGCCTTAGACCTTGTGTAAGGTCCTCCATGAGGTGTTTAAGACATAGTGCGGTCCAGGTTTTGTAACTAAAACAAGTGATATAAAGCAAACAAAGAAGAGGATCCTTTCTGAGGAAGTCTGAGTTATTTTTTGGACAAAGGTAATTCTAAGGACAGATTTTGATATAACTTGATCTCAAAGTGGTGATAAAAAAGATAATATTTTCTGACCTTTGCCTTGGACAAAGTCACTTTGATAAAGATGATGATGTTTGATATGACGAGATCAATGTATTTTGAGTCTGAGCTTTTGAACTAACAATGTTTTTTACAATAATCGTGCTTTTACATAGAAAGGGTAATCTTTAATGTTTAGAGATCACACAATGTTCTTCATGTTTTCCTGGGATAGACATTAGTTTTGGACACCAAATGAAGAATTCTTTCAAGGTTTTAGGTCAAAATAGGAATATAGTATATCTGGTCAATTACGGTACAATTTCACTGATTGTGGTAAAATAACTGGTCGATTGCGATAGTTTATCACCGATTGTAGTAATAAACACAATGATTGTGGCAATAAACAAGTCTAATGTGGAAAAATTCCTTCAATTGTGGCACAATATGGGAAACTACGGTAAATTAGGAACAGTCTAAAAAAGACTAGAGGAAAAGTATCACTGCTTGATATTTTTGAATGTTTTGGAACAATGCTTCTGATTTGCAAGACAGTTGACGTTGACAACCCTAGACTTTAACATGTTTGACTCATTTTGATAGTTTGGATGTTTTGTTTTGCGTTTTCAGAAACTGATCAAAATAATAAGGACAATAGACACGATGTTTTGAGAAATAAAGACTGAAATTGTGCATGTTCTACAACTTTTTCAAGTTGCAAGGTTATCACGAGGTCTCAACAATGAACAATCAGATTAATCTAGGTCAATGGCTTCAGAATACAATGTTATAGGCCCAATGCTTGAATGTTCGTTATCTCACACAAAAATTGTCATGCTACTAGGACACGAAGGTCCACGACGTAGGTGTATGCACCCTAAAATGGTCGCCTAGACTTTGGGCCCCATTTATTATTTTATAAATTTATCAAATTTTTGAATCAATGCTTTGGAACATTTTCAATTCAAATCAATTTCCTTGATCAAATTGTAATTAATTCAATTAATTCAATTATTTCAATATTTCCTAAGGTTTTATCATTTTTATTTAATTAAAAGATTTAATCTCCCTTTTAATTAAATAAAATTCCTCTTATTTAATTTAAATATTTAATCTCCCTTTTAATTAAATAAAATTCCTCTTATTTAATTAAAAGATTCAATCTCCCTCTTAATTAAATTCCTCTTATTTAATTAAATTCAATTCCTCCCATTTAATTAAATAAAATTCTTCTAATTTATTTAATTGAAA
>MU226429.1:1628931-1639445 GCA_018584345.1 Thuja plicata
CTGATTGGAGTTATCTCTTTGAAGATAAATGAGTATTTAATTCATTTATTTAATAATTGTTTTCAACATGTGAGATAATTGAATTCTTTTTGATTAAGAATTGCTTTATTTGATGAAATTAAATTAAATTAAATTAATTGAAATTATTTAATTGGGAGCATTTAATTAGTAATTTTAAATATTTGAATTTAAACTATAGGAAATTGAGTTTAATTAATCAATTAATGGTAATTAATCAATTAAATCTATTTAATTAAATAAAATTAATTATTTAATTAATTTTGGGAATTTGATTATATGATTTGGGGAATTCTTTTAGAGGAAAATAGATGATTAATTAATGATTAAAAAAACATTAATTAATAGATGAAAATTAGTCTTTTTTATGTAAAGTCGCAAGCCTGTCCATTTTAGGGTGTCTACAGTTATTATTTAATGTAATGGAAGTATATGCACGTTACAGAACTTGATTTTTTTTTGAAAAGCGAGGATAGTTGTGCCAAATTATAATTTGATTAGTGATTAACTTGGCACATGATTTACAATTAAGGTCATGAGAATTTGATTATATTCTATTTTGGATTATTGTTATAGTTTGACTATAAGTTATGGTGGTCATATGCAAGGAAGTACAAAGGATAATAGGATGATGAAGAAGCTTACATACCAAATTAACTACCTCTTGGATAACTAATAAGTTAACCATTTGTAAATAAATATGGTTTTATTGTTTGATATACAAGTGTTTATGAGCTTTATAATTGTGGGCCCCTGTTGAGTGTTTCTGGGTCAATTTTTATGTTAGATTTATAAAAATTAGACTCCCAGGATATATACCCTTGAAGTGGGGGTCTATTGGATATGTAATTAAATCTCTAAGGAATATTTTAATAGTCCAAAATTTTTCATTAAGAGAAGTGACAATATTGGGGGATAGATGGGTTGACGATACTAGTCCCACCTCCATACCTCATTTATGAGTGAAGCCTTTAAGGATGAGGTGTCATTATTTTTGTCCCCTCTTAATAGAATAAAAGACCACATGGATGAATGGATGAGAAATTAACAAGTGTCACCTTCCTATCCAAGTCTTCCAAGTTAATCTCCCTTAGATGGAGCTAGAGAATGGAGATACACATGTTACCCACTTCTCCTTTTGGGGAACTTGTATTGAGAAGAAAACAAGGGGAGATAATGGAGGAGAAGGAAGAAGATCTCACATATGAAGATTGAGATCTTAACTTGAGGGCCTGAAGAGAGTGAGATAATTCATCTCTGCCTTTTGATTCTTAGTTTTGATATAGTTTATTAGCCCATGTATTGTTCCTTTATGAAGTTTGGTTAGAGAGAATGATAGAATAGTTTGTTGCATAAAGAGTAAATGTAAGATTTTATAAATATATGATACCATATATTTCTATGGTAAGAAACATGTCTTTCTCACTTGGGGGTATGGATAGACCCATGGGGCACCATGATGCCATTATGGAATGGAGGAAAGTGAGACTTTTTTTTTGTATTTTTCCTATTGGCATAACTATAAAAAGAATCATAGGAATATTTTCTCAATATGTTTTGATGGAACATCACTTGTGTGAAATAAGAGAGAGACTTATTTCTATGTTTTTCCTATGTTCTATATGCCTATTTGTGTATAAATTTCAAGTGATCTATCAATGTGTTTGATCCAAGAGTATCACTCTGTAATCAAAGAGAAAGTCCTTATTTAGTTTAATATTCACTCCATTTTACAATTATGGTATTGGTAAAAATTGGGATCCATGGTTTTTGAATCTCTTGTAAACTTGATTTAAGATTAAATAAATTTTTACAATGTGAAGTATCCAGGTTGTGATTCATTCAAATTTCAAAGAAAAGAAGTTTGAAAAATATGTATAAATCATTTGAGTTATTGAAAAGAATAAATCTTTGAAATTCTCATTCTCTGCTATGAATTATAAAATGTAAAAAGAATGTTATTATTATTATTAATGAAAACACAGGTATGTCACAGATGAAGGAGGTTATATACCCATATAAACCATGTAGTCACTTATTTAAATACACAAAAATGTAAATGTAGAATTATCTTCATACATTGGTTAGATATTTGTTATAAATGTAGTTGTATCCTATTTAAAAAGTCTTTAGTTACACATATTATTAAAATAATAGAGATCTATGCTTCTATTTGAATGTTTAAATCTTTTGAGAAAAGATTATATAATATGATATGATGTGGGTCAAGATTCAAACAAGTGTCTTCTAAGAGGTTATTTATGTTCATGAAATGATTTTCACCAACCCATTTCAGTAGCCTTTATAAGAAACATAAAAATAAATAGATATGTAAAAAGAAGATGATCCATTGATTAATGATATATGTGAAAACAAATGAGTCTACATCATCTTGTGGTTATCTATTAGAAAATTTTACTCGCCTTGTGCATGTTTCCACATTTTTTTCATATAATAATATGGGTTTTTGCAACTCTAGTAGCTGTTAAAGAAACGTAAAAATAATAAAGTAAGTTCTACTACCACTTCAAATGTTTCAGAGACCCAAATAAAGTATAGCCAGGAAGGTCATTCTCAATAATTAGTATAGGTAGGAATGCCTTCATCGGTAATTCCTTTTGGGTGTAAATATCCAGTATAGAGATAAAATGAAAGCTATGCATTGCGCTAGTAATATTTCCTTTTTGCACTTGCCCTGATTTTATTCCCCTCCCTCCATCTAATATTTTATTTTTTACCTATATAGCATCCCATAAAAAATCAAACATGAAGCAGAGTATGTTGCCTCTATTATCTTTTTGTCCATGATGACATAACACTAACTCTTTTGGTGTGCATGCATGACAGTCATAGTATGATGCACTTCCATGGCAAGGCATAAACATTCATACTCATATTAAATTGACTCATTAGTGAGGCATGGTATATTGTGACATTTTAGTTTGATTCATATAATATGTTATTGATACAAATCATTGTGGTTACTTAGCATGATCTTTGTGATCTTTAAAAAAAAACCCACTACAAGAATTAAGAGTTGAATTGATCCAATCCATGGTCATATTGGTTTCAAAGGTAACAATCTGGTTCATCATTTCTCTTCAAAACATTATATTTGAAGATGTTGATTATATTTTCTTTTGATAATCGATGATACTTTTAAGTTATCAAAATACAAAATAATGTAGTCACTTTAAAGTGACTTGGGGAGACTTGATATATATTGCTAAGGCATTCAAGTTTTGCAAATTAAAATTAAAAAAAGGGGATACTAATCCCATCGACATAAAGGATGTGAAAATAGTAAAAAGATATTTAAGAAGCATTTAGTATGCCTTTGTTTTTGACATGTTATTGCAAAGAGGGTCACTTTGTTATATGGTCAATTTTGAAAAACCTTTGAGCTCGAGCTGAGCTAGGACATGACCATGACACTTTCTAAAATATGGTAAGACTGTGGATTTGTAATTAATTTGATTGCAGAGAAATGTGGACGATTACAGTGGGATATTGCAAGAATTTTGATGGAAGTTTTATGGAAGAATTTAGTGAAATGGGGACAATTTTGGCACAGGTGTCCTACCCTCCTTTACTTGTCTTTGTTAGTCAATTTTTTTAATGCTATTGAAGTGTTTAGTTAACTCTTGTTTTATATGTTCAAAAAATGTTTTTGAAACATTAAAATTGTGTTTTCTTTCAAAGAGTAGGGTTACATGATCATAATTTTCTATTTTTTAGTGTACATGTGTTTCCATTATTAACTTTTGAATGGGTATCTTTCATGACATAAAATAGTCCTTATTTAAGTTTGTTTACACTAGTTAGGGCTTTTTTTGTTGCTTAGTTTTGAGTTAAGACTTATATCTTTGGAAATGGATAACTTTTTAATTTGACATATTAATCTCAGTCGATGTTTTTTGTATCTTAGAAAATTTATATTTTTTGATTCTTTACTATTCAAAGACAAAGGTCTTTGTTGTGGACTCTAGTGTTTCTTTATGGTTCAGTGTTAGTAAGTTGTTTAGTTATCAAATATTTGGTTATTACCAAAGTTACCCTAATATTTTTCATACTCTCTTTGTCTTGGTTAAAGATTTTATTTCTTGGAACATACTTCCTTATTCTATTAAGGCATACTAAATAAGTTTGTAAAGAAAGATTGTGATTAGTTTGAAAAGAAGTTTAATATTCTATTTTGATCATTATACCATTTTTATTTCAATTAAAAAATAGAGATCATTATATATATGTTATAATGATGAACCTAAAGTATATACATACAAAGGAAACATGCATAGAAATAGAGAGAATTATTGTGATGTACTAAATAGAAATGTATTTCAGAGATAAAAGGCATTGTATTGATTTCATCATACAAAGTTGATAGAGAGTTGATCTAAAGAATGCATATGATATATTGTTGTATATAAGAATTAATTATATGAAATCATGTACTGTATGGATTCTTAGATTCATGTTATACATATGCTTCTGAGTCTTAGATGATACAAGACCAGAATATGTTATTGATAGTGTGTGTAAGAAAATACACCTTCATGAAATTAAGATTAGAGAAAACAATTCTATGGAAAGATAAAACAAATTTAATCTAAGAATTGAAGCTACATCTATATCATCTCATGGTTCTCTATCCAAGCTTTGTTAAGAGAGCTCTCAGGCTTAATCTCTCTCAAGGACAATCCTAGAATGAGATATGTATGAAAATAAATGCTCAAATCTAGCTAGAATGCTCAAAATACTCAAAAATGCTCCAAGATCATATGAGAAAATAACAAATGCTCCTAAACATGATATGCTAAATAAAATTCAAATGCTAAAAAATCTCTTTAAAGCTCTCAAATGCTCCTCATATGCCTATAAGAAGGATTCTTTTTCTCTTGAATTTTTGGATCCCAAACACAAAGGAAATGGCTTGTATTTATAGCATTTTCCCAAGGGTAGGGGGTAGAGTGAGTTGATCATGATCAAAGCTTGGTTAAGTCAAAATCTTTAAGGTGCTCTCAAATGGAGGGAAAGTTGGTTGGTTGTCTCAAATAAATTAGGAATTAAATAACTCCATCATTTAATTAAATTAGCCAGGGAAGGGTGATTGGATTGGATTTGATCCTTTTTGATTTGAACTATACAATTGAAAAATAAATTGCATAATTTGATTAATCCCTTTAGTCTTGAGTTTAATTATTTGATTTCATGATTATTTGATCTTTTAATTTGATTTGAATTTTGTTCCTTTGATTTGATAAATATCCATTTGATTTGCATTGAGATGATATTTTGAAGCATTCGGCTGAGATTTATAATTTGGAATGCTTGAGATACACCTAGTCAATTTTAGGTGCCTACAAATGTCCCTCTTTGAATTGATGTGTGAAGTGCATTGATTCAATGAAAGCTTGGTTGTCCTGATCATTGAGCTGATACTGATGAGCTGATATGAAAAACTTGATATGAAAATTCCGATATGAAAAATCCCGATATGAAACTCTGATATGAAACCTTGATATGAAAATCCCGATTTGAAACTCTGATATGAAACCCTGATATGAAAATCCCGATATGAAACTCTGATATGAAACCCTGATATGAAAATCCTGATATGAAACTCCTATTGATAAAGTTTGAAATTTTAATGCCCCAAATTAGATACAAGATATGCTGTAGAATCCTAGTTTGATGATATGATGATGCCCCCTCAGAAATGGAATCATCTTGATCGTAGGTAAAAGTTTTTGATGAACAAAGTGGATAGGATAGATCAAAGATGATAGCATTTTTGATAAATGATGATGTGAAAAGATGTTGAGCAAATTCCCTAGTGAGAAGAATATGTAGATTAGGTTTGACGGGGTCAAAAATCTCATAAAATAGGTTAAAATAGCTTAAATAGGTTAAAAAACCAAAATTTACTATTCATTTTCACTTTTCAATATTGAGAATTTTCTCTGAGCCTCTGATGATTGATAGCAATGGTGGTCCTCATACGAGAGCACAGGTTTGAGCGGGCGCACCGATATCAGAGACCTAACTACGGGCCTCCAATGATTGGTTCAAACCCTCTTGGTGCATTTATTACTTTGAAAATTGCATTTATTGCATGTTTTTACTACTTTTTAGAAAAAATTTAGCCAAAAGCCACATTCGCGCTATGAAAGGTCATGTACATGCAAAATTTAGCTACATAGGAGCTAGGTCAAAATTTGCTATCCAAAATAGACAATGTGCCGCCTAAAAACACCATGTTTTAAAAGCTGCGTATGATAGTTTAAAAGCCGCGTAGGCCTACAAAAGGCCGCCTAAATAGTAAAGCACTGCCTCCACATGGTAAAGTGCTGCTTTTAAAGATTAAAAAGCCGTATGGCTAAAAAAGCTATGTACACTCAGTTAAGTGCCGCCTACCATAAAGTCACATAGTGTTCAGGATGTGAGAAAAGTCATAATGATGAATGTTTGACAGGTCAATCAGGTATGATTAAAAATGATTACAAATTGTCCTTTTGTCTCATGATATAGAGGTTAGGAACAATAAGTTGATATGCTCAAGTTAGAGCAAAGATAGATTTAATGTGTAGTGATTGACTTAGAATGGTACATCAAGAGAAAAACTAACATGATGCACTTTATTTCAAAATGTAGGAGCATTACCGCAAGTTGCAGGTGTGAGGTGTAGCATTATGGATATTTGACTTGGTAGATGAGCTTACGCCTCCTGAGTGGCATATTATTGAGACTTGTGGACTTAGTTTCCTCTTGTCTCTCCCACAGTTTCAGTTGAACTGAGGTTTATTGATAGCTATGGCAGAGCGATGGCACTCTGACCATAATACCTTTCACTTACCTCTCAACGAGATGACGATTACGCCAGAGGATGTATATAGACTACTAAGGATCTTGACTCATGGAGAGTGGGTGTATTATGATGTAATGTATGATAGCATTGTTTGCAGATGGGTGTTTAGAGATAACACCATTGCAGATGATTGCATTACTTGGGCGTAGTTTGCCTCATTCCCCACCCTACTAGCGTTATTAGGAGCTGTGATAGGAGGATTATTATTACCAGATAGGTGAGGACATGGTTTTGTGGTTGGATGGGGCTAGATTATAGAGGATTTGATTGCTCATCCACAGAGATTGGATTGGGGTTCTTGTGTATTTGCATAGTTGTATCATGATTTGCATGAGATTGTATATCAGCGCAGTGCAGCTATTTTTGCAGGTGTAGTTTTGTTACAGTTGTGGACATGGGAGCATATCCCTATTACTAGGCCAATTTCAACATGAGATCAAGCTTGTGGTTACCCATATGCATTTCTATATGATGGCATGATTGTCCAGCATCATCTCGGCAAGGTTGATTTTTGGAGACGCACGATTGATGATATAGATCAGGTGGTTTTGAGGCTATACTTGCAGTGCAAGAGATGGTGGGAGGATGATGATGAGTTACCCTACATGTTTTCACCTCGATGGATGATAGGACGGTCATCTTTGGTTATTGAGAGATTTTGCTGTGGTAGAGTGCTACACTAGTTCAGTTGGATGCAGGATATGCCACAGGGTATGGCATTATATGCCTAAGTACAGGATGAGAGGTCGATGTGGGGAGCACAGGTTGACTACCGGTCAGCTTATCTATAGATAGATCAGCTTGGATATGGTGTTTGGGATATGCTACCACAGGTTGCAAATGAAGGGATGTCAGCAGAGTATCAAGAGTGGTTCATGCGACATCATTTCATGAGATTCACAGATCCAGCAGAGCCTATCCCTGATGTTGATGAGCTTTTTGAGGATGATGGTGATGGTGGAGATGATGGGGATGATGGCGGTGGACCATGCTAGCGTAGAGTCCAAAGAGCATCTAGAGCACCATGGGTACAGAGATCAGCTGGGCCTCAGATGAGAGGCGGACATGCGAGAGGCTGAGGTGGTGGTTTCAGAAAGCCAAGGCAGAGACTAGCAGGGGCACAGGTACCACAGGGTCAGGCTCCATTGAGAGTGGATGCAGGTTGGGCTAGACATAGGCATAGATGGGTCCAGGTGGCTAGACAGGTTCCTAGACAGATACCACAGGTTGATCCAAAGGTACATTTAGCATCACACGCACCACAGGCTCCGCCAGCATCACAGGCTCTAGTTTTAGATGAGATAGTACAAGATGTTTGGGGGTTACAGGCTAGGATGAATATAGTTACAACAAGATTGGATCAGGTCACAACCATGTTGCAGTAGTTTCTAGCCACTCTAGCTCAGTTACCGATCAGTGCGAGCACTAGTCAGGCACCTCCTAGTTCATAGGATAGAGTAGGTGATAGAGATCCTAATGGAACAGGTGGGTCAAGCACAGGTTTGGTCGGGGATGGATTAGGTGCCCCTACTGGGTCATGAGATAGATATAGACCTAGGATTTGTATCATATGTATTTTTTGATCAGGACTTTGATGTACCTTTGATGTACCATTTTTATGTACCTTTGATGTATTAATTATTCTATAGACATTGATGATGGACATTTATCTTATGATGAGCTTTGATTTCTCCTTTGATGATGTTATGATATTTTCTTTTATGCATGTCTATATGTTTCTATGATGCATTTATTTCTATTATGCAATGAATGCAAATGTCTTAGAGTAGGACATAGATAAGTGGATGCAAATGATGTGAATGCAATTTATCTCTATATGTTTTTCATTTTAACAATGTATGGATTATGCAATGAAATGAATGCAATACTTAGTACTTATGGTAAATGAAATGCATCTATCTTTTTGTGTTTTTGAATGTATGCAATTTAATTTATGATATGCAGTTCTAAATGATGATATGGATAATGATGATGAATGCAAAGGAAGATCTCATTTTTGAATGACTTGAAACCCATATAATTTGATGAAATGTTATCAACCCTTTGTCCCCCACCTTGAACTTCGAAAATTGCTAGAAAGACAAGCCATTTGAGAACTAAGCATTTGAGAATGCAAGCTAAAAAGAAACATGCAATTAATCTATCATGCAAAATTCAATTTAATATAACAAATAATGCAATTAAGCTAACATGCAAAATGTAGATGCAACTAATTATCCTTGAGGTTTGCGAAAGGAATGCAAACTGAGATATATTTTCATCATAGAGTGGTGTGGAACTAGGAGTTGATACAATCCTTACTGGTGCCACTGCGGCCATAAGAATATGAATATGAATTTCCCGCATGTGGTAACCCTTCCTATGAAACAAAGTACAACCCTCACTAGTTGGAAGACCAATTATGGGAGTATGAATACCGGTTTAATTGGATTCAATGTTGCAAGTGGATGTTGGTATTAAGATATGGAAAATCTAAATAACCAAGGTATCCTTTTGCGTAAACAAACAAAGGTTAACCCTCCATCCCGTATGAATGTCCTCGATGGTTCTTTGATGACCATGTCTTTAGACTAATTCACACAAGTTAAAGAATCTTCCTCAAAATAGTCACTCAGAAGCTTAAGAAAAAAATCATGTCTTTTATCCTTGCCAATCTAGCTGAAACATCATTGATTAGCTAAAAAGAACATGACTCAAAAAAGGCAATGAAAAACTCATCAAAAATTCCAAGTGTTTGCAAGATGTATCAAGATTTTCAAATAAGAATTCTAGACAATCTGATCATTTAAGGTGTGTCAAATTTTAATCCTGATAAAATAAGTCAATATGAGATTCCGGGATCATGTTATTTGATCAAAATATTTAGGGTTGAACAATGATATTCATCAAAGGTTCCAAAATGTTTCTCCTAAATCTAAAAATCCATTTCTGATGTGTGACCAAAATGTTGCACTATTGAATCCGTTTGGTACCAAAATCTATGATGTGTGCCCCCAAGTGATAGATGTGACCAATGTGATACTTAGGGCAATGGAACCTAGAATGTGACAAAATGCAGCTCTGAGATTTTATTAGGGCAATGCACAAATGATAGATGCAATGAGGATATGGACAAGTGAGATGAGGAAACCACAATATGTACAAATGCAACTAGGAAACACCTAAGGGACAAAAGGTGCCTGTTTCCAGGTTTTCACCTCTTAGGATTATTGCTCTTTTTCTCTTTTTCTCTTTTTTTTTCTACCAAGGTGCCTATTGCTAGGTTTTCACCAAGGCACTTTTTTCTCTTTTTCAAATATTTTTGGATTTTTGAAACTTCTAATTTTTTTGGTATTTTTGATCTTTTCTCCTTTTTTTGGTATTTTTGAATTTTCTCATGTACAAGGGTGATTCTTGACTCATCTGATACTCTTCAACTTATACTCTTTATTCTGATACTCTTTCCTCTGAATCAGGTGTGGAACCTCTTAAGATGAATTATATTGATAGGTTCTAGCAATTCATCACCATCACAATCAACCAATTTGTAGGTCCCCATTCCAAATGAAGAAACAATGATAAAAGGACCAAGCCAATTTGCTTCCCACTTCCCTTTCTTTTCTCTATC
>MU226429.1:1643777-1654760 GCA_018584345.1 Thuja plicata
TTTGGATATCGATATGTTGCACCCTTTCATTGGGATTAGCTGAATTATCATCCTCTTTATAGAGCCATTGTAATACCTCATCATCTTCTTTGTCCATTTCTTGTTTGTCACATTCCCTCACAAAATGCGAATTGTAATTATGAGGTTGATGATCTTTGGATGGTTTCCCATGTGTTCTTGGAGATGTTGGTAAATCAAAGAGGGAAACGGAACATTCTCCTACTCCTTTTGAGTTAATTTTACATTGTTTCTCAAATTGATGCATTAGGTCTCTCATCTTTTCATAGTGATCTTGCTTAGTCTGATCTCTTTCTTCTTTAGTGGGTTTAGAGGATTCTAATCTTAATGTTTAAGTCTAACCTAAAGTATCCTTTGAATTTGAACCCTCGTAACTCATCTTTTCTTTTCCCTTAGTTGATGTAGTCAAGTTAGTTTGAATAGGGTTAGGAGTAGATGTGACATTTGATGTTAGTTCTGAATTTTCCTCTTTGGCTTCTTCCATGGTAATATCAGGGATAACTCTTTCCCTATTATGAGGAATATACAATTCATAACTTGGCTTCAAAGCATTGCAATATTAGAATGGGTTTGAATCTCCTCCAATTGTGATCTCCTCCCCTAGGTATGGAAATTTCATGCATTGGTGATATGTAGAAGGTACCGCTTGCATCTCATGTATCCAAGGCCTTCCTAGCAAGATGTTGTAGGTTAATTTCATGTCAAGGACCTGACATATAGTATCCTTTTTGATAGGTCCCACTTGAATTGGTAGGATGATCATACCCTTTGAAGATCTTTCCTCTTCATCATAAGACTTAATAGTTATTTGCTTCTTTGGATCAATGGAAGACTCGGATAAACCTAAAGACTTAACAAGGTTTAAAGTGCAAATATTTAGACCAGCTCCACCATCTATGAGAACTCTCTTGACCCTATGTCTTTGGATTAATACCTCTATATGAAAGGGTAAATTTTGAGGATGTGTGATAGAGATGTCATCTTGCTCCGAAAAGGAAAGGCAATGAGGGGCTATGAGGTGTCCTACCATGTTCTAAAATTTGTCTTCCTCCAAGTTTATAGGAACCGTGATCTCACACAAGGATTTTTCTAGAATCTCCTTGTGATTAGGAGATAATTTTAACAATTCCAAAATTGATATTTGGGCGGGAGTCTTTTTCAATTGATCCACCAAACTATAGGGCTTTGTGGTGGGTGGTGTTTGTTTAGCCAGAATAGTTGGTGTCTTGGGACCAATAAGAATAGGAGTAACTCTGTGTAAGGTAACCTTTGAGGCTTGCCCCCTTATGATGGAATTAGAAAACCCTTGTATAGGTTGGTCTTTAACCACAACAGCATTAATGGTATTGTCATAAGTATGGGAAAAGTTGACATTATGACTTCTTTTTACATTATTTGTATTGTTTCCTCCATTATTGGAATTAGAAGATTCTCCCTTTTCATGTGTATAAAAAGGAGTTTTAAAGGATGTGTGATCTTCATTATTTTGAGTTCCATCCACCTTGATTACACCATTGTCTATGAGATCTTGTACCACATGTTTGAGGCGTAGGCAATCATTGGTCTTATGTCCCCTATTTTGATGATAGTCACAATGGTTGTTCTCATTTTACCAATTTGGCTTGATATGTGGTTCATAGGGTTGAGCCTTTGGTAGATCGATAAGCTTATTTGCAATAAGTGTCCTTAATGCATTTTCCAATGGTTCAGCCAAGGTAGTGAATGTCCTCTTGGGTGTAGGTGCAAAGAACGGTTTAGGCTTAGAAGCCCCTTGATTATTCTAAAAGTTGTTATTAGTGTTGTTGTTGAAGGGAACTTTAGGTGCTTGATTCACGTTATTAGCTTGAGATAAGTTTTGAGTGAGATTGAAAGGGATAGATTTTAAAGTATTAGCCTCCACCACTCCATCATTAACCACTCCTTTATTGTTGTTGTTATTCCTTGTCCAATATCGACTGTTGTTGTTGTTGTTATTTTGATTTTGATTGGTGTTGGAGGTATTGTTGTTATTGTTATTGTTGTTATCTTTGTAGAGTTTGATTTCTCCACTTTTTACCAATACCTCTTCTGTTGTCACCCCATTCTCAATTAAGTCTTGGAATGATCTAGGACATTTTAGCCTTAATCGATAGTTCATTTCATGATTCAGGATGGTCACAAAAATATCCATCTTTTCCTTTTTGGGTACACTTTGAGGGTATCTAGCAAATACTGCCCTCCATTGTTGTAGGAAAATTAGGAACCCCTCTCCATATCTTTGTTTAGTATTTCATAGATTTAGCATTGTAACCTTGTGCTTGATGTTATAAGAATAGTGGGTTACAAATTTAGAGGCCAATTCCTCAAAGGTCCTAATACCGAAGGGTAATTTTGAGAACCACTCCATTGCCATGCCTCCCAAACTTCTAGGGAATAAACTCATAAGGTAAGTTGTGTCATGCGTGAAATCTAGACTTAGGGAAAAAAATTCCCTTAAGTGATCTTGAGGATCAGATGTTCCTCATATTTATCAGATTTCGGATAAATAGCATTTGTTGGAAATGGCATCATGACTAAGGACTTGTCAAAAGGAAAAGGACATAAGGCTTCAATAGAAAAAGGTTTAGGAGCCCCACCTTGTTTCAATGTGTCCAATTGTAGTTGAAAAAGCTAGAATTGTTTGTTCACGATATCAATGGGGTTAGCCTCTACTTCTTCTTTCTTGAGTTTGGCAAAATCATAATCGTGTGGAAGCTTGAGACCCGTTTGTGCTAGGTCTAGGAAGTACTTCTCTTTGTCTTTTTCCAATACTTTGTCCACAAGTTTCATAAATAAAGGGCTTTGCATAGCCTCGGTAACCTTTTCATCAGTTAGCTCTTCATCATTAGGGTCTGTATTACCCCTGTTATTGGTGTTATTCATCCCTTGATTGTTAGGGTCTATGTTTTTCCCTTCGTTGGTATTGGTGTTGGATCATTTATCATTAGGATCAACATTTCCTTGTTTTCTTAAGTCCTTGTTCACATGATTAATCTGATCGGGATCTATATGACTGAATGGGAAAGACATCCTCGGTTCTATTTCTTTGATGGGTTCATGTAGAGGACTTGCGGAAAAGGGATCACCTGGGAAGGGACACTCTTGTCTCAGATAAGACCCATCCAGTTGTAGGGTAGTTTTTATGTAATGGGCTCGAATGAAAACCGGCATTAACATATGTCAAAATGAGGATCTTAGGTTTTTAAACTTGTTTAATGACCGATCTGTGTACGAATTTGCAAAATTCCCAAAAATGGCAGATTCTGATCAAGATAGGTATTCACAGTGATAGAACGTCCAAAAGGGTATCCAAAAATCAAATTTTCTTATTCTTAAACCTTCGGCAGATACCCACTGTTTGCCTTTTAAAATTTCTAGGAAGCTCTTACCTGTGTGTAGGCGGCCTTTTACTGATAATACGTGGTTACTGGAAAATCTATACACGGTGCTCTGTAGTTGGCAAGCGGCGTTTGTTTGTTGCCAAGCATTTTTAAAATATTGTTACGCGGCTCTTTCCAGTTAACAAGAGGTTGTTTGATAGTACCAAGCAGTGTTTTATGTTTGATAAGCGGCCCAACTTTGTTTGTAAGAGACTCTAAAATGATTATACGTGGCTCTTTGCTGATTGGGATTGATTTTGATAATTTTAATGATATTTTCCGGGTTTAAAATTTTAATGTCTTTGATCAGATTTATCAAAAGGTATTCTTGCATGAAAATGAAGTACAAACTCAACACACATGTAATATTTGCACCATATCCCTAAAAATGACACTAAAAGTGTATGTTCTCAGATGTTTCAACTAGTTTGCACAAGAATATCTTCCAAGAAATCTACCTTAGCATCAAAAAATTTGGTTTTTAAACATGGCTCTACAAAGGTAGGTCTGCTATTTTATCAAGTCTCAACCTATTCCGGTCTAAACCTTGACAAGATCCTTTACCCCTTTTAGGGCTTCCCACATGCACAAAAGTATGATTTTGCGCAATCCCCAAGGACTACTAGAGGAAGTGAGGATGACTTGCACAAGTTTTAGTCACTTTTCAATTAAGGAAAAGTGCATTATTTATAGTGGGTTGGATGATAATGTGGTAAAAGAAAATATCTTCCACTTTGGGTCGTTCCCTCTCACCATCCTCGTAAGGAAAATCTTGGGAGGCAGGCCCTTTAAAGCTCTATTTAGCTAGCATGTTCATAAAAAGCAGGAATTGAACTTGGTCCAACAGGTTTGGGAATCTGATTCACTCAAAGAGTGAAGAGAATATCCCTTTTGTTTTCCTTTTGTTCCAAACACTTCAAATAGTTTTGTTCACTTTCAACCCCTTAACAAGGAGGTTCTTAGAATTGAAATGTGTGGTTCAATTTCCTTATCCTTGTCCTTCTACCAAATTGGCTTTGCACATTTGGCTTTTTGATTCACTTTGAAAAGTGAAGGGCATATTCCTAATGCTTGTTCAATTTGGATGAAATAGAGGATTTTCTACTTATGCTAGATTTAAAGAAAGCCACAATTTGATCAAATGCAAGCTTGATGAGATAAGTACCTGATTTCAAAGCTAGCAAAGGCTAGGTGCATTTTTGAGTATTTGGCTTGTTTTTTTTTTTTACTCACCTAGTGGTGATTGTTCCCACTCCATCTCCTCCAACAAGTTAGTCAACACAAAGCACAACAAAGTGAAGAAAACTTGAAAACCTTAAATGACACAAAAACCTCCTAAAAGCTCTTTCAAATGAATGATTTCTCAATTAAAGTTTTTAAAGAAAGTAAGAATGCAAAATTAATTAGAGAGTAGAAAATTTTCTCTTATATGCAAATAACACCTTAATGTAATGGTCATATAAATGCTCTTCCTCAAACAAACTCTCTAACAAATTTGCATTATGAATCTTTTTATCATTCTTGGTTTTAACTCTTACCTCCTTTCTAGGCCTTGAGATCCGCTTCTCTGGTTTCTGCACCTTTAGGTGATTTTTCATCTACAGAACAAGAAAATATAGAGAATTACAATAGTGATAGAATTAACCAAAAATCGATTTAAAGAAAAACTTACTACGTGGCATTTTACAGCTAAACAATGGCTACCAAATGTTAGTAAGCGTAACTTTAAAATTTAAACATGGCTTTTAACTCTTAACACGCGGCCCTTAAAATACCACAGGCGGTAAAATAAAAATAGCAAGTGGTACAGAAAGTATAATATGCAGTCAGAGATTGCTGATAAGAAGTTGTTGAAAAGTCACAGGAGATGCACTTTATTTGACAGGTGGCATGATTTATCTGGCAGGTGGTCCAATTTATCTCACACGCGGCAGTAGAAAGAAAGATGGAGACGAATCAAGCTCCGTAAGAAGTGTTTCGTTGTTCTTAGGCAGATTTTTACATCGTATACGCGGTTCTTCTCCTATTTTTTGCAAGAAAAACACCAAGAAAAAAGAAAATAGACCAAAATATTATGATAAAAATGTTAATACAGAGGCTTAGAGCCCCACAATGGGCACCATTATGTGTGTAAGAAAATACACCTTCATGAAATTAAGATTAGAGCAAACAATTCTATGGAAAGATAAACAAAGTTAATCTAAGAATTGAAGCTAAATCTATATCATCTCATGGTTCTCTATCCAAGATTTGTTAAGAGAACTCTCAAGATTAATCTCTCTCAAGGACAATCCTAGAACAAGATATGTATGAAAAGAAATGCTCAAATCTAGCTAGAATGCTCAAAATACTCAAAAATGCTCCAAGATCATATGAGAAAATAACAAATGCTCCTAAACATGATATGCTAAATGAAATGCAAATGCTAAAAACTCTCTTAAAAGCTCTCAAATGCTCCTCATATTCCTATAATAAGGATTATTTTTCTCTTGAATTCTTGGATCCCAAACACAAAGGAAATGGCTTGTATTTATAGAATTTTCCCAAGGGTAGGGGGTAGAGTGAGTTAATCATGATCAAAGCTTGGTTACGTCAAAAGATTTGAGGTGCTCTCAAATGGAGGGAAAGTTGGTTGGTTGTCTCAAAGAAATTAAGAATTAAATAACTCCATCATTTAATTAAATTAGCCAGAGAAGGGTGATTGGGTTGGATTTGATCCTTTTTTATTTGAACTATACAATTGAAAAATCAATTGCATAATTGATTAATCCCTTTAGGCTTGAATTTAATTATTTGATTTCATGATTATTTGATCTTTTAATTTGATTTGAATTTTGTTCCTTTGATTTGATAAATATCCATTTGATTTGCATTGAGATGATATTTTGAAGCATTTGGCTGAGATTTATAATTTGGAATGCTTGAGATACACCCGATCAATTTTAGGTGTCTACAGATAGAAACAAAGATAGTAGTTTGTGCTGATTTATAAAGAATTAAGTGTGAAAAACATATTGTCAATGAGACACAATGTTAGTGACACACATTTCCAATGAGGCATATTACTTTTCTAGTGAGGTATTTGAAAATTATATCAGTGAGACTATACAACTAGTGAGGCATTGTAAACTTGAAAAAAATCAGATAATCCAATGAGGCAACTTTGAGTGGTTATATTCCCTAGAAGGTTTCCACTTGGGAAATTATTTATCTTATGAATTATTATTATCACTGATGTGTTTTTTTGTCATGTTCATCTACCTATAATATGTCATTAATTTTTAAATTTAGTCTAAGTTCATTTGATCTACATTTACCCATTGTGTTTCATATGTTGAAATGATGTAGACTTCACATCTTAGTTATGGTCTCTTATGATTATGTTGCTAATCATGATTTTACATTCATTGTTTCATGGTAGAGTTAATATAGTCCATTGTTGACATGAAGTTGTGATGTTGTTCATTTTGAATAAGTACAAAATGATTTTCATATTCATCTCAGTTTCACAAGAAGCATCTTGAATCCCAATTCAACAAAAATTATCATAATATACATCAATCATTTTGGTCATCGTAGTATCTATGTAGTAGTCTTGTTTGTCATAAAAAGGGGTTGACTTTTCAATAGCCAAAGCTTTATCATTATTTCTATGCTTGGTATTTTCATGTTCATGTTTGGTCAAAAATCTAGTCTAGTTTTATAAGACACTAATTCACCCCCTTCCCTCTCAGTGTCTTTCTGTACTCGAACAATTGGTATCATATCCAAACCTTATCTAATTCACTTAGGGAATTCCTGGTAGTGGAGTACTGTTTATTATAGGAATAAGAAGAAATGTCTAAGAAGAACCAATAATATATAGGAGAAGAGGTGTCTAATATTGATGTAGTCAAGGATGGAGAAACCTCAAGAAGATCAGTCCAAACCTTGCAGCCAATATAAAAAAACAAGATAAGTAGTAAGAAAATGAGAGATTTGGCCTTTTATTATCATCAAAAATCAGTTATAATAGATCTGCAACATGCTATTTCACATGTCAGTCATACATGCCAATCACACAGACCTGATTACACTCAAAAACCCTCACAATCCTAGCCAAGCTAAGACAAATAATCTTATGAGATAACCTATCCCTTAGGGACAATTCCATAAGCTTATAAATCCATCAAAACAATAGGTCGGCCTAGAAAAGATTACATTTCCCAATAATTGAGAAAATGTATTACAAAAAATAGGTCAAGACCAAAATCATTAAGAAAAACCTCCAATGTGAGAAATAAGAGATGCAAACATACAATAAAGTGGACCTCAAAAATATCAAGGAGCTGACACGATCGCATTCAGAAAAAACCCATCATAAAATTAGCAACCGATCAAAAAACATGAGTGACCGAAAAAATGAAGAACATGACAATCTCGTGAAGAATTGGCAATATCTCATGCGAGATGCAACCAAACGATGTGTGATCATAGGATAAGATCCTCCCTGATTCTAAGAACAAACTATCATGACCGCAACCAAAATACCTGGTTGATCAAATAGGAAAACACAAATACTTTTGTGTGATGCAAGATTGACAAGATCCTAAGATTCTCATGCATCAGACACACTAGGTGAGAATAAAATGTTCCACAAGAGAAATTTATGATCCTTATAAGGCTAGAGAAAATGATGGAAGACTTCAGAGTTGAGATGAGGAATGAGATCAAAAATGTGTTGAAAAGATTGAGAAGGAATCTTAAGACTGAAGAAGAATTTGAGAAGGTTGCTGAAGATCTTGAGACTGTAGATGCTAAAATCCCTATAGATGAGGACATATTGTTGAGTGTTATGACATACATAAGTAAAATTTATAGAATGGATGCTTCTACTTTCACCAGTTAATTGCATCTTAGGGATTTGATAGATTGGATTGGAGAATTAGAAGACTACTTTGATCTTGAAGATATAAGAGATCCATAAAGGGTTAGGCTACCACACACTAAGTTGAAGGGTCATGCTACCTTATGGTGGAAAGCATTGCAGAAAGATAGGGAGGAGTATGGTGAAACAAAAAACACTAGATGGAAGGTAATGATTGCTAGGTTAAAAGATAAATTCATCCATGAGGATTAAAAATTAGAGTTGTTCAAGAAATTTCCAAACTTGAGGCAGAAATACATGAGTGTGGAGGAATACTCAAAAGAATTCTATAAGATGACCATCATATCTGGTCATAAAGAAGTATCTAAGGAGAAGGTGGCTAGGTATGTTAGTGGTCTAAGATTTAACATTCATGAGAATTGAGTATGTTGAGGTTTCTACTATTGAGGATGCTTATCAATATGCATTGACGGAAAAAGTTAAGTTGAAGAGAAGAAAAAGTAACCCTAGATGAAGGGAGAAGCAAGCTAGAAGCAATAGAAAGGAGAAGAAAACCATTGAAGTTGAAAAATATTAGAGGGTAACTAGAAGAGGGAATGCTATCAAGGAGTTCAAAAGTACTTGTTTCAAATGTGGTGGCATAGGATATAGGGATTTTTAATGTTTTGAAGGATCTAGTGAGAACATGGGAAAATAGAATCTTGTGGCATATGGGGAACAAACTAATAATGAATTGGTATTTAATAAAGTGGAACTTGAGATAGGAGAGTCTCTTATGCTTAGGAGAGTTATGTTGAGTAAGAAGGAAGCTAAACCTTTACAAATGAGGAATTTATTTAGGATTTTTTGCAAATGAGGAGGTAAATGTTGTAAGGTTGTTACAGATAGTGTTAGTACTAACAAATTGGTCTGGAAGAGATGGTGAAGAAGCTTGGATTGAAGAGGCTTACACATCCTTGTCCTTACGGGATGGGTTGGTTTTCAGATGATCACATGGTGAAGGTGAAAGAGAAATGTTTGGTTAACTTCAGCATTGAACCTTATAAAGATGAAGTGGTATCTAATGTGGTGTATATGAGTACTCATCATGTTCTATTGGGAAAACCTTGGAAATTTGATAAAGAAGATATTCATGATTGTAAATGTAATTTGGTCACAATAGAGAAGGAAGGAAAAAAAATTTCTCTAGTTCCTTTGAAGGAAGTAGAGGGAATAAGTGCTAGGAATCTAAGTATGGTAAAGAGTTATTGTTTACAGAGGCAAACTATGGAGGTTAGTGTGGATTAAAAGAAGGATCTTGAAGGAAGATCTGATGAAGGAAAGTTGGTATCAGATTGTAAGAAGGGTAAGGTGAAGTAGTAGAAGACTTTAATTGTTGAAACAAATGAAGGTTTGTAACAGAGGTAGATAAGATATTGATAAGGGAGGAGGTAGTGATCCGAGCTCTGATTCTGATAGAAGATATGATTGGGGGAGCACAAAGGAGAGTAATTTGATGGATCTGACAAAGGAGAGTGCAAAGGTACAAAAAAAATGTTTCATATCTCTTGTAAATGGTTTCCAATGATAATAAAAGGTTGAATCTCTCATTTTCTTGCTACTTTTCTTGTTTCTTTCATTGTGTTTTATTGGCTGCAAGGTTTGGACCAATCTTCTTGAGGTTTCTTTATCCCTGACTACATCAGGTGGTATCAAAGCATGATTGAGAAAGGTGGAGCAAGGTTGAGAGAGGATGAGAATAATTTTGAAAATGGTTGAGGTTGAGTGAGTGATTTAATGCCCAGGTCCAGTTGTTACCAAAATTTAGCTTGACCATGCTATAACGTCTCTTGCATAGACCTTATAGGGTATTGTTTCACCCCAGCTTGAGGAAGTCACTCAGATCTTCACCTCAAGTGCCCTAGACCAGGTTTACACCATAAAGCTACTATTTCATGCTATAGAACCCATTAGGATATGTTCATTTCTCAAGCTAAACTGACAGGTTCAACCTGAAGAACACAACAACACACACTGCACACAGAATCTATTAATTATGTTCTTTCTTATTCACAAGAACTAATCTATTATAGGATGATATGATCTATATCTATCTCCTTCTCTCTTAATCCATCTATATCCATCTATATTCTATATCTATTACAAAGGCTTTTTAGCTATATATATACATCCATCAAAATATCACTCAAAATATCTGATACTCATGGACAACTTCAACCACCCTACAAAGGCGGCCAAACTAAGAAATAAATGACCCTTCCAAAATAGGAATAGGTGTCCCTGATCCTTTCAAGAAAAAATGACATGTAGAGAGTCGTTGCAAGTGACCCATCTAGTCACAAATGACACATCCCACATTTCCTAGGTCGTTAACCGACATTACCGAGTTCCATTGTTGACTTTTCTGAATAACAAAAACATGATCGGTTTCAAACCCCGACAACAAACAAAGAAACTGGTTGACATCACTGATGAGCATCACCAAGGAACACTACCAACAAGCATCGCCAACAAACTTGTGTATGCACCCTAAAATGGTCGCCTAGACTTTGGGCCCCATTTCTCAATTTATTAAACCCCTCTTTTAATTAAATAAATAAAAATCCCCACTTAAAGCACTTTATTTGTTGAAAAAGGAAATAAATTAAATGAAAAAGTAAATAAAAATCTCTTTTTCATCACATCTTCCTAAGTGGTGGT
>MU226429.1:1664352-1692077 GCA_018584345.1 Thuja plicata
GGCCTTCATTTTACATTTTTACACATCCATGACTAGAGAGCTATGGATCGATATTTGAGGCCTCATTCTTGAGCAACCTTGAATGGAATGATTCATAGAAGTGTGACAACATTTATGCACATAATAGGAACCATCAAGCATCATTGACGAACAACACCGAAGGACAATAACTTGACTTCTCGCTTAGAAATGTTCCTAACCTTAGGTCCTCCTGCACCATACTCCCCCCAAAAAAAAGAAATCAACTTCCAGGTGATTGGAGTAAGTCAGGATTGATGCCTAACTTCTCAAAATCAATTTCATGTACCCATGTAGCCTCTGAATCAGCTTTGTCTTTCCATTTGACCAGATGTTCCATATAGGTCTGTCGTCTAGTCTGCTTGGCAATTCTTGAATTCAGAATCATTTGTGCCTTCAGTTGTGGTGTAATAGGAAGTTTAAGCACTTTGAGATCCTTAGTATCTCTTGTGAGATTAGAATCTCCTTCGGGAATTGGACCTTTATAGGATACCAAATCTGCCACATTAAAAATAGGAGATAATCCTATGTTTGTAGGAAGATCAACTTTATAAGCATTAGACCCATATTTTTCCATTATTGCACAAGGGCCTATCTTCCTCATCTGAATTTTACTGGGAACTCCTTTCTACAACCTTGCCTTGTTGAGGTGCACCATGACCAAATCTCCAACCTGAAACTGAACATCTCTTTTCCTTGCATCTACCTTTTGCTTGATATGAGTGGTACTCTCGATCAATGTTTCTTTAACTAAGTCATGGACATCCTTCATGGATTGAGAAAAATATTCAGCATACCCACTCCTCTCTTTATTTCCACCCAGTTCCCTTAATTCATAGATACCCCTGGGATGAATCCCATACACAATTTTGAAAGGGCTCTTTCCCGTGGACCTATTGACTGTATCATTGTAGGAAAATTCTACTTGAGCAAGTAAGTGATCCCATGATTATCCATACTCCTTGGTAAGACATATCAAAAGATTACCTAAACTTTGGTTCACCACTTTAGTCTGACCATCAGTTTGTGGATGGTAGGCTGAGCTAAAAGAAAGATTTGTACCAAGCTTCTGCCATAAAGTTTTCCAAAAATGAATCATAAACTTGGAGTCTTTATCAGATACAATACTCAAAGGTAATCCATGTATCCAGACTGCTTCTCTAAAGAACAAATTGGCTATATAAAAAGCATCATGTGTGGTTTTTCATGGTAAAAAATGAGCCATCTTGCTAAACCATTTCAATAATTACAAAGATGTTATCTATTCCTTGCTTGGTCTTTGGTAACCCGACAAAATCCATACTAAGGAATTCCCATGGTCTATTTGGGATAGGAAGGGGCTAATACAATCCTGCATTGGATGAATTCCATTTTTCCTTCTGACAAATCAGACAAGTCTCCACATACTTTTGGATGTCCCGATTCATTCTTGGCCAATAGTAATACCTCTTAACCAATTCTAAGGTCTTACTCAACCCAAAATGTCCGCTTAAGGAACCATTATGATTTTCCTATACTAGATTCTCTCTCATGGAACCTCTTGGTACACAAAGTTGTCCTTGCTTAAATAGAAGACCTTCTTGAAGAGTATACTCTAAATATGCACTATGAAAATGATTTTGATACTCTTGACATACCTTGTATGCTGCTGCAAAATCTTCATCTCCTGAATACAGATCTTTGAAGCTTTCAATGCCAATGCGTCTTAGCTAAAATTCTTGCACTATGAGTAACCTTCTACTCAATGAATCTGCCACTTTATTCTTCACTCCCTTCTTATGCTTTATCGTGAAGGTAAAGGCTTGGATGTATTCCACCCATTTCATGTGCTTATGACTTAGTTTATCTTGTGAACTTAGAAAACTCAAAGCCTGATTATCGGTAAAGACAACAAATTCCTTGGGAAGTAGATAGTGTCTTCATTTCCTTAGTTCTTGCACTAATGCATATAATTCCAAATTGTATGTGGAATAATTTTTCTTTGCATCACTAAGTTTCTCGCTATGAAAAGCTACATGTTTTCCTTCTTGACTCAATACTGCACCAACAACAATATTACTAGCATCACATTCCACAGTAAACAATTTGTCAAAACTAGGAAGTGTCAAAATTGGTTGAGTCACTATTCTCTTCTTCAAATTCTCAAATCCTTCATCAGCCTACTCATTCCATTGGAACTTGGCTTTCATACCTCCTTTGATGGTATCTAAAATAGGTGCACTAATCTCAGTGAACTGTTTGATGAATTTTTTGTAAAATTGTGCCAAACCATGGAAGCTTCTTACCTCCATAGCTGATTTTGGTGTAGGCCAATTCAAAATTGCTTCCACCTTTCTTACATCCATCTTCAAGTTACCTTCTAAGTTAAAAAAACTGAGATATACAATTTCTTGCTTCATGAACTCACTCTTTTCCAAGTTGATTGTCAACTTTTCTTCATGCAATCTCTACATTACCAATTGCAAATGTCTAAGATGATCCTCTTTTGTCTTGCTGAACACTAGGATGTCAGCTAAGTACACTACAACCTATTTTCCAATGAATTCCTTCAAAACCTCATTCATTAATCTCATAAATGTGCTTGGGGCATTTGACAACCCAAAAGGCATAACTAGCCATTCATACAATCCTTCAGTAGTCTTAAAAGAAGTCTTCCAATCATCTCCCCCTTTAATTCTTATCTGATGGTATCCACTCTTAAGATCTATCTTGGAGTAATATCTAGCTCCACCAAGACAATCCATTAGATATTCTATCCTAGGTATTGGAAACCTATACCGGATAGTAATCTTGTTTATGGCCCTGGAATTAGTACACAACCTCCAAGTACCATCTTTCTTCAGGGCTAAGACTATGGGAATAGCACAAGGAATTATGCTTTCTCTAATCAACCCTTGGTTGATTAGTTCCTAGATTTGGTTAGAAATCTCTACATTTTGCTATGGAGTCATCCTATAAGCAACTTTATTTGGAAGTGAGTCTCCTAGAATGAAGTCAATTTGATGACTAATGGGTCTATTAGGTGGTAGGGTAGCTGGCTGACCACTACTAACTATATCCTGATATTGAGTTAACAACCTTGGGATTTCTAAAGGCAACTCTTTTCTTTCATTCCTCTTCTCACATTTTGGTTTCAGAACCAAACCAAATCCTACTCCATCTTCTTCCAATATTTTTAGGAATTCTTTCTCACCGACCACCAGTAGGTTGGGACCTCTTTTTATTTCCTTTTCTTCTTCCAAGATTGACTGGACCCTGAAAGTCTTTCCATCTTTCTTGAAGGAATAGGAGTTCTCAACTCCATTGTGGATTGCACATCAGTCATACTACCAAGGTCTACCTAATAGCAGATGACACACATCCATGGGTAGGATATCACACAAAATTATATCCTTATATATCCCTATGGACAACTCTATCCAAGCTTGTTCATTGACTATTACATGTTTATCTCTATTCAACCAAGTAACTTTATAAGGATTAGTGTGAGGAATATTTCTCAATTTTAACTTCTCAATAGCTTCTAAAGAAACAATATTATCAGTAGAGCCTGAATCTATGATAAATTTACAAACCTTATTGAGTATTTTTCAATTGACTCAAAAAAAAGATCTTCTTTGGCTTGGCTCTTCTTTGATGAGCTCTTTTGGAGTGTTCTCTGAACCATCAAATGCTCTCCCATCTCTGATCCTATGGGGACATCTGTAGTCTTACTGCTAGAAGACTCTTCTTGCACATAGTTAGCTCTTTTCTCTCCTCCTTGGGAAGTAGAGCTCTTTGCAGGACACCTATATGTAGGGTGCCCAAGTTGCTAACAATTGTAGCACTTCATAGAAGAGAAATAAGATCCTCTTCCTTGGCCATCAGTCCTTCCTTTTGAACTATTATTCATGCCTCTTCCTCTGTTGTAACCACCTCTAGTGTTACTAGTATCTCCCTAATTCTTGATGAGTTTATTCTCACTATGATTCTTAGCTTCGATATTTCTTCCTCCATATCCTCCTCTATGACCCCTATTATCTCTCCCTCTACCTCTACTATTTGATTCCTGCTTCTTTTTGAACTTCTCTTCCACTCTAAGGGCTAATTGATAGCATTGGTGGACAGTCTTAGGGCTTAAGAGAATAATTTCTTCTTGAATGCTCCATTTAAGGTCATTCTGATATCTTGCCACTTGTAGGCTTTCTTCTTCCATCACATGGGACCTTAAGCATATCTTATGGAATTCTTTTGTATAGGCACTGACCTCTAAGTCTTTCTACCTTAGATTTTGCCTTCTCTTATGCAGTTGCACTTCATAATCATCAGGAAGGTAAGTTTCTTTCATCTTTGCTACCATACCTCTCCAAGTGGTTATGGGGTTCTTGCCTTCCTTTGCCCTTTCATCTTGGAAAAATTTCTACCAAGTGAGGGCAGTCCCTCTCAATCTTGTCTTGGCTACTCTAAATTTTTGAGCTTTGGCCACATTATCACAATCAAAGTAATTTTCAAGACCTTCTATCCAGTCCATGATCAATTCTAGATCCATTTTGCCACTAAATAGAGGCACACCTTCTAAGGACTTACCACTCATTGCCTTTAATTCTTTCAAGAATAGTTCTTCTTGAAGTATTGGGTCTAGCTCCAGGATTATGTCCTCCTCAGCCATTTGTTTACCCTTCTCATCAGCTTCCCTCATCAATTCACTAATTGCTATAGTTTGAAGCTGCACTTCTTTCAGTTTATAGGCCATTTCAACTAACTGCTCCTTCAGGAGTTTGTTATCCTCTCTTTTCTCATCCATGTTCCTTACTAGCTCTGCATTGGTCAACATATTGGATGAATTCATAGACTCTTCTAAAAATCACACCCAAACAATACAAGCCCAATTCTCAAACTTGCTCTGATACCAATCTGATGTAATGCCCAGGTCCAGTTGTTACCAACAGTTAGCTTGACTATGCTCTAAGGTCTCTTGCATATACCTTATAGGGTATTGTTTCACCCCAGCTTGAGGGAGTCACTCATATCTTCACCTCAAGTGCCCTATACTAGGTTTACACTATAAAGCTACTATTTCATGCTACATAACCCATTAGGATAGGTTCATTTCCCAAGCTAAACTGATAGGTTCAACCTGAAGAACACAATAACACACACTGCACACGGAATCCATTAAATATGTTCTTTCTTATTAACAAGAAATAATCTATTATAGGATGATATGATCTGTGTCTATCTCCCTCTATTAATCCATCTATATCCATCTATATTCTATATCTATTACAAAGGCTTTTCAGCTATATATATACATCCATCAAAATATCTGATACTCGTGGACAACTTCAACCACCCTACAAAGGTGGCCAAATTGAGCAATAAATGACCCTTCCAAAATAGGAATAGGTGTCCCTAATCCTTTCAATCAAAATAAACATGTAGAGAGTCATTGCAAGTGACCCACCAAGTCACAAATGTCACATCCCACATTTCCTGGGTCGTTAACCGACATTACCGAGCACCAATGTTGACTTTTCTGAACAACAGAAACATCATCGGTTTCCAACCCTGACAACAAACAAAGACACCAGTTGACATAATAATGAGCATCACTGACAAACACTACCAACAAGCATCACCGACGAACATTAACCATCACACATCATCGATGAACAACACTGACAGACAGTAGCTTGAATTCTTTCTTAGAAATGTTCCTAACCTTAGGTGTTGCTGCACCAGTGAGGTTGAGATTCCTATGTTGGCAGATCTGAGTTCCTAACTTGTGAGTTCCTAGATCTATTGATCATGAGGTGAAAGAGTAAGACCTGACTCAAAAGCATAGAGGACTTGTACAAGGTGGCTAGGAAGGGTTTTTTATGATTGTTGAATGTTTACCATTTAGAGGTAGGCTACATGTGTGTCTAAAAAATCACCGATTGAAGGAGCATCTTGTAATAGATTAGAAGTTGGAGAGGTAGTTGTACCCAAGGATTGGAAGATGCTGCCTAGAAGGATGAACCCTAGAAGGCTAGAGAAAATGATGGAAGACTTCAAAGTTGAGATAAGGAATATGATCAGAAATGTGTTGACTAGATTGAGAAGGAATCTTGAGACTGAAGAATAATTTGAGGAGGTTGTTGAATATCTTGAGACAATAGATGTTGAGATCTCTACAAAATAGGATAGATTATTGAGATCTATGGAACAAGTAATTAAAATTCATAGGATGGATGTTTTTATTTTCACCGATTCATTGCATTCTAAGGATTTGATAGACTGGATTGGAGAACTAGAAGACTACTTTGAGCTTGAAGACATCAAATATCCATAGATGGTTAGGTTAGCACAGACTAAGTTGAAGGGTCATATTGCCTTATGGTGGAAAGAATTGTAGAAAGATAGGGAGGATCATGGTGAAAAAAAAATCACTAGATGGAAGCTAATGGTTGCTAGGTTAAAATATAAATTCTTCCCTGACAATTATGAATTAGAGTTGTTCAATACATTGAAAAAATTGAGGTAGAAAGACATGAGTGTGGAGGAATACACAAAATAATTATATAAAAGGACTATCAGATCTGGTCACAAAGAAGTATCTAAGGAGAAGGTGGCTATGTATGTTAATGGTTTGAGAGTTAACATTCTAAATGAATTGAGTCACTAATACATTTGGATCCAATTTCTGACAGCCATTAGTTGAAATGTTGACCTCTATTAGTCATACTTCTGACTAATAGAGCTATCAAAAATATTTAGTCAGAAAATTTGACATATCTATGGTCATCAGAATTCTGACAGTAATGACATTGCAAAATGCGAGTCTACTTTTGGAGAATTTGGGTCAAGTTTTTGACCCTATCCTTATCGGTTTAGGTTTTCATGGTAGTCCAAATTTTGACTAAAGTCAGACAAACTAATTCAATGGAAATGTTGTCAGATGAACAACTTTATCACTAGTTTATGTTTGCAATATTGTCGAGATTATGATGCCAATCAGATGAACTATTCTGATGATAGTGTTGTTGGATGTACAACATCGTCATCGGTTTATGTTTGCGTTATTGTCATAATTATGATTCCAATAATAAAAACTATTCTGACGATAATTTTGTTGGATGTCCACCATCATTGTTGGTTTATGTTTGCATTGGTGTCAAAATTTCGATGCTACTTATATTTTATAAAAAAATTGATGGTGTTGTTTGGTACAGTTTTGTGTAGGATTGTGTATGGTACATGATCTGAGGTAGGTCAGTGCAAGTACTAAGGGTGGAACAAGGGTCTACATGTTCTTTTGTAGAAGGATGTTGGTGGGCATTTTGGGTTGAGTTGTTGAGGATAGGTAATGGATGCAGGGCATGCCATGAGGCTAGTCAACAGGAAAGCAAAGTGACTCAATATGAAGTTGATGGGGCCAAAGGTTGAGAGTGTGTGAAATTGAGAAAGCTAAGGCTTGCACAAGTGAGTTGTGGTAGGTTTGTCTTTCATTGGATGTTAGGAATGGTTCTTGGGTAGTTGATTAAAAGTGATTTGTGGTGCATGACTGAATGAAGATATGATCAATTGGCATAGTGGTATGGTGGTACAACCAAGTTGGAAAGTGAGTACAGTGACCAAGGGATTGGGATGGACCATGGAACAAGGGCATGGAGCTCAAGTAGGTAAGAAGTATACATGGAATCTATTAGGCTAGGATTGTAGGTGTGCATGGAGTTGATTTGAATGTAATGGATGCATGAGTAATAGGGTTCACCAATGATGTCATGTAAACAGAGACCAGCGGTCAAAAAAATTGTTGATGTGTTGACAATGACTTGGAATTTTTTACTTGCAAGAGTGTAGGTGAGGCAAGGTTCAACAAGCCTGCTACTTTTATTTTCATTTTTATTATCAATGTATAATTCATTATTTAATACTTTTGTTGTGGGGGTGAATCGGGAGTTACTTTTCTCCATCGTCCTTATAATTCCTTTTATTACTTCTTCTCCACTTCAAACAATTGGGATAGTGGTTTTTGATCCATGCCTTCAATTTCCCTCGATCCAAGTATTGCCTGCATCATCATCATCATCTTTCTCACTCTGCAATTACTATGTTTCTTGGTTGTGGCCACTTCTTGTGAAGCTATTTTTTTTTCCACTATCTCCAGAATCAAATGATGGTGTTATAGGGTTTCAGAAAAAATGGAATATATAGAGTACACTTGAATCAAGGGAATCGAAGGCGTGTATCAAAAACCACCATTCTTCATATACCAAAAAAGGCTATAATAGAGAAGACTCATCTTTTGCAAGCACTCCCAAATGTTTAAAATAGAGAAGTAATGAGAGGAATTGTATGGATGGGGGAGAAAAATAAGGCTCGCTCCACCCCCACAACAAAAATATTAAATAATAAATCATATATTGATAATAAAAATGAAAATAAAAGTAGTAGGCTTGTTGAAACTTGTCTCACCTACACTCTTGCGAGTAACAAATTCCAATTCATTGTCGACACATCAATGATTTTTGTGACATTAGTTTGTTAATTATAGCTTAAATGAGACAATTAGTGCTTGTCAAACTCATGGATGGAATACTACTTATGAAACATGGGTCAATGATTTTAACTTAAAAAAAATACACATTGAATCTTTGATGCAATCTATAATGCATGAAATGATAACTACTAGTAGGAGTAACAACTATCTATGTTTTTAAGTAAATCATGAATGCAATCTATAATGCATGAAATTATAGTAAAAACTATATCATGAAGACTGCATGTATATATGTTGCTAAAAAAGAAAGTAGGTGTTCGAGAAATCAACAAAAATTATACAAGTTGGAGTAGTGAATTGATCATATTGGTGATTTGGGAAGAGAGCAGCAATTAGTGATTAGATATAGAGATTGTGAATGTTAAAGAATATAAAGTTGTGGCCAAGGAAAAGTTACCCAAGATGGTTTATGATTATTATGCATTTGGTACTAAAGACATCTTATAATGTTTATAATGATCAGGGTTTGACGGATTGTGGAGACCCAAATTTATAAATTGAACATGGAATCTAGCTCTAGTGTCTTTGCGGAATCAAGCATACAAATTTTAGGGTTGATAATGACATATTTCTAATACTTTTCATGTTGATTTTGCATATCTGTGACATATATTTTGGCTGGGGAATGCATTGAATTATATCTAAACATAACTAAGGGAATGAATGTCAAAGTGACTGTAGAATTGTAGACGAGAATTGCAAAGTAGAATTTATGATATTATAATGGTATGTAAGAGTAGATGGGTGACATATTGCACTTAGATTTAATATTGGACCTAATAATGAATATGAATATGAATATCAAAATTGATTCTAATGAGGGATATTTATTATTGTTGTGTAAGTTCTTGGAATAATATATGATCAATATGATGTTTGAGACTGCTTACTAAAACAAAAGTTAGTCCTTTAATATACAATAGATATATGGGCAAGAGGTAGGTTGTAATAATGCTCAAGGTGGTACAAATAGAATGCAAATTAATTTGACACACTAAACCAAATAAATAGAACATGTGTGAAATGATTTCCCCATTGAATATGGAGAAAGAAAGAGAAGAATTTTGGAACAAATAAAAACAAAGTTATAAAATTGATAAGTCAAGGAACTAATACAAAAAATGATAAATGAAAAGAAAACAAAGATATGGATGAAGAATCAAGCCCATAAGAGGGAGACTATGATTACTTCTAGCCAAACAAACAATAGCATGATAAGGTGGTAGAATCTATGCTATCTACAACAAATTATTATGGAAAAAAAATGGTGATATAACTTTGCTCAAAAGTTGTCAGTTAAGGGACTAAACTAAACAACCAAATTCAGGCTTGGTTGAAACAATTGTAACTTTTTACGATTCCCATATAAAACCTCTTTGGTTCAAGGGTGAGGGTGTGAGTTTGGGAGAACAAAGTTCAATAAAATGCTAATTAGAAATGTCCAAACTTTATCATTTTGTTTGATCAAAAGTTCATTACCTATTGCCATGAATTGATCTTACACTGCAACTTATTGGAATTAAAAGTATAATGGATTAGGTTCATTTGGAAAATTGTTAGAAGTACTACTGTGATCAATGGTAAAAGATTGTTAAAATTCTTTTAAAGTTGTCTCAAAACCTTCCTTTGTAAGGGTTTGTTGATTTATTACTTCATTACTTCTATTTGTACTGATGGAAAATTATTAAACCTTGGATTCCTTTATTAATTTGAATGCTATTGCAGATGTAGTTGATTTCAGAATTATTAATTGTGTTTGGTGAGAGATATTGGATATCCAAACCAAACTAGCTATGTGAGTTTCACTGTCTATGACAGTTTGTTGCAATGTTTTGAATACTTTCTTGATATGTTTGAACATTCCAATGATTTAAAGGTTTGGATAGGATTATAAAAAATCTTAATGAACCTTTTATATTTCATAAAAAGGATTATTAAATGTTTTTAAGTATCTTCCTCATAGATCAATGTCAACTGTCTTAACCCTGTGATAGTTATAGTCACGGTTGATATGTTGATTCCTTGAAATTTGAGCACTATGATGTTGGGAAAGAAACATTGTGATTTTTTTAATTGTAAGGAGGTATTTAAAATGGTTTGGAGTGGATTTTAATAAATCTTGAATCCTTTTATATGTCAATTTTATGTCACAGTCAGGTATGATAGTTAAATTAGATTATGAAGGAAAGGATCATTGGTGTTAACAAAGTTTGTGTGTGTTTATTTTATATGTTAGGTAGGGTGTAAGAAGATAATTCAAATACAAATTGAGGGTTTTCAAGTACTCCAAAGGTTAATTGGGGTTGATAAGAGTTTAAGTATGCAATCAAATTTGTAGAGGTAGACATGACTATCTCAGAATGACAGTGACTGTGTAAGTCAAATTATTGTATTTGAGAGTATTGGTTAATGAATGTAGTAGATGTGAAAGTGTATGGATAGGTTATAGAAGGATTTTAGGGTGTCTTGTTTATGAGAGAACAAGGAAACAAGGCTTGGGGGAATGGTTTAGATGACTGTCACAAGTGTGGAGTCATAAGTTGCAGGGTCACTTTTCTTTAGGACTTTACATTGGAAATTGTTTTGAAGACCAAGGAGGGTCAAGGGGTATAGTCTCTTTAATAGAGGAGTAAGGGTTTTCATAGGTGCTTGGATGTAGGGGAATCAAAAGAGAGAGTGAAATTATCAATTCAAGATTCTATTGGGGTTATGTATGTGGACAATCATAGGAAAGTGGAAGAGTGTTGAAGCATGAAAGTTTAGTGAGGATGCATTGCATTTGGTTATGGGTCTAGGTGAGTGGATCCAGTCAGAGACCTTGTATGAATAACAAGGAAGAGTGTATGGAGATTGGATCTAAGTTGGATAGGGCATGTTTAAGACCCTAGAAGCCATTAGATTGGGCAGTTGGATTTGGGTGAAGAATCAAGGGCTAGCATGACTTGAAGAGAAGATTGATCTCATGATGTGTGGGATAGTGGATTACCAAGTGGTGAGAAGGAAGAGTACTGGTATGATTGGAAGTGAAGGACAAAGTTCAATGTAAAGAGAGCTTGTTCAAAATTATGTTGTGTCGGGTTACCTTAAGTGAGACCTTTCTATAAAACCCTGAGTTGAGTCTGATTCCTTTAGAGGGTTACAATATTTGGTGAATCCCATGGGTTGAGTTAGGTTCCTTAGAGGATTATAGGAGGGATCTACATCAAATCATTCATGGGTTTGATTGTATTTAGGGTGTGGAGCATAGTGGACTAGTTGTGGCTTAACCATTAATAGGTGTTGAGAGTGGGTGGGTCCATGTGAGTGATCCTAAGTTGGAGGAATAAAGAGTGTCTTAGAAGGGTCAAGTGAGCCAATGAAAGAAGTGAGAATTAAAATTTAGAGTATTACTGATATTTGACCTAGGTGTCTAAGGACCAGTCTTCTTACTCTTAGCAAGCTTTGATTGGCTATATCGTCTGTCACATGTCCCTAAAACTAGTTTGAGCTTCTCTTTGTTTCGAGAATAGTTTTATATTTTCTATGTAACAGGGACAACCACATGAAGTTGGAAGCTCATTTGGCCCCTCTCTCCCCTAACATAACTCTAAATTCCTCATTAACATCTAAAATTCATTAATTCTTTCATCCATTAATAAAATATAACATTCATTCATTCATCCATTAATAAAATATATCATTCATTTATCCATTAATAAAATATAAAATTTATCCATTAATAAAATATAAAATTCATTCATCCATTAATAAAATATAACATTCATTCATTCATTAATTCATAAAATATAACATTCATCCATTAATAAAATATAAAATTCAGTCATTATCAAATAAGGTAGAATACATTCATTTATTTTTTTTTATTTTTTTTGAGAAAAGACTAAGTGGAACTTCAAATTCTGCATCCCTGCCTCCCTCTTCTACTACTAATCTTAGTGTATTCCTTGTCTTGTACTCATGATGAGGAAGTTGATGCAAATGGGTGTCCTCTACAATAACAAATATATGGGTTAAATTAAAAACATTTTTTTATTATTGTTACAAGTATTTCTATAATTAAAAGAACATAACAGGGATTTTCTTTACCTGATGGGAGAACATCATCTACCATATCATGTTGTCTAGCCTCAACATCAATAGGGTGAACACCCTCTAAATCCTCTAGAGTTGAAATACGAAGTTTAATTATATTAATCAATACACCAATTTCAATTAAATTCATTTACAGGAATAAAAATGGTCCTCTTTACCTAATGGAGGCACATAATGTTCCTAATGCTGCCTACCCAGATCATGCTCCACTTGGTCACCACGGTCTACATTCTCTAAAATATAAACAAAAAAGGTTATAAAAATTTCAATTTAAGATGTTTAATAGTATCAATAATTACATTAAAAAATAGAATAGAAAATGAATACCTTCACCACTTGGAGTCACAATAGGACCTTCACCATGTGCAGGTTCTATTCTAGGATTAGTAGGTTGGATTGCAATGTCATGCATATTTTTATCATTTCTTTCTTATTTAAAACAAAAAATATTCAATTTATGTTGGAAATTAACATCAAATTAATAGATTATTGTTCAATTATTCAATTTGAAATAATTTTCATTTGGCCTATTTACATGTATAACTGATGCACTAGAATATCGTGTGTGGCTACTCAACTCTTGTAGGCATTCAGCCACGGCTACATAGCCATGCTAGAAGGCAATTATTTTGACATCTTTATGGGTGCCACATTGAATTCAGAGCCCTGCATATTTTCTTAATATTATGAATTTTCCTTGTATTGTTAGATTAAACAAATTTTTTTGCAATTTATAAATATTTCAATTCGATATTTGATTTACTGTTACATACAAGTCATGCGGAAAGTTTTATATAACCACTAGAGCCGAGTTTGTGTTGGCCATTATTTTCTAGTTTGGCCTTAGTTTCCTTTGATGTGTCCATTAGTCTATGAAATTTTTGAAATATCTTAGATTATATAAATATAAAGATCATTAAGTAGTACATAATTACATTCTTAATAGTATCACATACCTTATTCTGGTGTCTGGTGGCGTATTTCCTTTTTTCATATCAATTTTCTCCTTTGCATCCAAAATGAGGTCCTTCCATTCCAGCTCTAGAATCATTGGGGGACGCTCATACTTTTAGTTATTCTTTAAAAGTTTTCTATACTGGTCCCTCAGACACTTGAGATATTGGCCAGCTTTCTCAAGGACCTTTTCTTTTGCAAAAAAATTATCTCTAAAGAACTCAACCAAACTCTCTATGAGCTCATCTTTTAGCTTTTTTTGTTGGTCATTCCACCTTTTAAGAAAAAAAAAACTTGTTAGATTCTGAAATGAACTGAAGCTATGTTTAATATACTTCAAGAAGTGGATGAAAGGAAAACTATTCTAGGAATGATATGAAATGAAAATAGTTGAATAGGGTTAGTACACATATGATGTCCCATCTTTTACGTATGGTGGGCCCAAATATCTACAATGTAAGCTCATTCATATTTTTATAAAAATGTTGTTTCCTACAAAAAAATCATGGAATCATTAGTCCAAAAATGAGTGATCAATATGTAAATTACAATTAGACTATATATAATAATAATTTTAAAGTGCCTGGAACCTTTTGTATTTTTAAAGGAAATATTTCTTCTTCACTGAAGACCAAAGTGACCTTCAACGATCCCGTACTAGTAATACGGGAAGAACCAGGAAATGATGGTATATTTTCATCAGTAGTAGGATCTTGATGAGATGCATTGCCTATTGTAGAAAATCAATCCACTATGAAACTCCCCCAGGAAAGAACACTTGAAGATAAATAAACACATAACAAAAGAGCGAAGAAGAGGGATCTACCAACTCTGGCCTGTGTAGGAGTGGATGTCTGCATGCTACACATTGATGACATTGTAGTCGACAATACATAGGGGTTTTACCTAGAAGGAGGAGGTGTTTTCAATAGAGTATTTAGAAGACCTGAAGAATAATACATTCAATATATTAAATATTAAATATTTTCCAAAAAAGAGTGGTGAATACAAAAACTTTACATTAGAATGTTTTTGCTAATGCTAACCCAAAGGAATTTTTTTTCCAAGAGCTTGATTAGTTTAAACACATTAATAATTTCATAAATTTATAAAATGGTAAAAAAAAAAATTAATAATTGTATCCTTTTCCACTAAAAATATTTTACCTAAACTACCTATAATTCCCTGATCAAGTTTAGGCACAGGTTGATGAGGACGCAAATAATTTTGTAATAATAACACGTAAATATTTTAGTTCTTGACATATAAGAGTATAACATATAAACCATTATGGAACTTTTATTATAATTAAATATTTCATTAATGCTTACTTGCAAGTTTCCTGATATCCCCATCTAATATTTCTCCCTTGCTTCTATATAATGACTTTGTGGCATTACAAATGCAAGAAATAATTTCTTTATTAATTCTTGTAAGGGCCTTATCTATCGCCCTGGTAGGATCTAGGAATGTTGTGATCTCCTCTTGCAATGATCTTGTCCAGTCCACCTCTGTACATGTATCCCAAGGTATTGCAGATGCTTTACCCTTTCTTTGAACATCCGTTTGTGACAAGAATATTAGTAACATTATCAAAATTAGTGCAAAAACTTTAAGAAAATAACTCTATGACTCCCAAATCCTGATTCTATCAAGTAAAAGCCTAATTAACAAGGATCAAATCCTCCTTCACTTTGAGCTCCACAGACTCAGGTGGGTGTACCTATTTTGATTTATTAATTCAGAACAAATCTTACAGTGGATTAGCATCCTAAACACTAATATTCAACATTCATACATGAAAAAATATAAAGTAAAGATTTGATTAGATTAAATATTGATGATGAAACTACCTATCAAGTATAGATGAGTGCCTAATCCAGGGCAAAGAGTCAAATAAAAATACATGTATAGAAATCTTTCAAAAAAACACACACACAACCCAAATAAAATGCCTTACAAATCATCTTTCTCATTTCCACACCCACACATAAAATTCTCATGTAAATCCTAAATCCCCTAAAACTACAATTAAGAATTACCCTTCCCTTGAAAGAAACTCAAGAATAATCCCAGAATTTACCTTGTAAATAGTGTATTAAATTTTGCCTTACAAATTTAGTACATAAGAATTTAAAACATGACCACAGGAAGACATCATAAATGTGCAAAGGAATTCCACTATTTTTTTATTAAATTTTCTCTGCTTTAATACATTCAAAATGACCAAAAATATAAAACTAGACTAAAATAAGAAAACTATCTTGCAGTTGTGAATTCACCATCCTTTACAATTACAAAAACCTTTCTATTTATATTATTCACTAGCCATCTTCCAATGTTGAGAAAATCGGGATGCAAAAGGCTTCGGATGGCTAGGAAAAGAAAAAGGTGCTAAAAGACAAAAAAAATTTACAATCATTTTTCATCGGTGAAGAGGAGAACTTGAGTAGCTCTTCGTAATCATTCTGAAACTTTAATAGTTGGCCCCTTTGTCTACAGATATTCAAGGTAAATTCTAAAAGTTGTTGTGAGAATAGTGACTACCTACATGGATAACATACACTACTCTTTCAGATAATTACCCTCCCTCTTCTCATTGATCAAGTGCCAAGTGTCAATCAATCCTCTTCCATTCCCTCCAAGTCTATTGTTTCCTAATTTTTCTTCTTTGGCTTTGTGCTTTTGTCCCACAGTGTAACCTCCTCCTCTGTTGGCCAGTCAAAACTTTTGATGCCCTGTAAATGCTTCATTTGTCCCTCCCACCTGGCATCAGGGATAACCCTGGTATCTGCCAAAAACTTGGCACAATCTATTTCAACTTGAAAAATATCATCCAGGGCCTTAGTATATTTATCCATATTTAAAATATTATCCTATGTTAGGAAATATTCTTGCTTTGGCAGAAATGCATCAAATTCATTTCTCCACTTCTCAACACCTTTCACTTCATTATTCTCATTATGTATAGGAGGGATGTATTTTCTAAAGTCAGGACCAAACATATTCAACTTCAACTAAACCTTATTTTACTTCCACTTAAAAAAGGTTAGGGATGCACAAATCTTCTCAATCATTTCCCTAACCTGATTCACTGACTCGGGAAGATCTAGCCTATAGGGTTGTAATGCTTCTAGTCTCTCAAATAATGAGCCCCTGTAAGACCACACACTGAAAAGTGGGTCTAAAGTTTCTATTACATCCTTTTCAATATCATGCAACTTATTGTAAGCCTTGTGGACTACATCCAACTTGCCTTTTATTACATTAATTCTACGTTGTAGAATATTAACCAAGGCAAAGAGAGAAACCTCATTCCTATCCTTGATAGATTTATCAATTGCTTGAACAAGTTCTTCAGTGATAACAGGCACAATAACTTCAATTTATTTAATAGGAGGAGGAACAAATTTGGATGTTTCTTCTAATTTTACCTTTAATTCCTCCAATTGTTCCTCCAATACTTGGATTTTCATCAGACCCTTCTCCTTGTCTTTGGCCAAGGTAATTATTTCATCAAAAATCTTTCCATATCTCTTTGATAGTTGCTCTGTTTTGGCTTCAACCAAGTGAGAAAAATGTGTGACAACCATAGAGACTTTTGAGTCATATGTAATCTATAATGTCCATATAATCTTATCCCCATCCATATTCTTTACCACATTTATCAAGGAGGGATTTTGTGTCCTTGGAGCTAAGGACCACATGGCAAGGGTTTGAAATGTAGGGTCATATCTAATACCTCTAATCAAATATCCTATATGAGTCTTAGAGGATAATTGAGCCTCTAGCGGCCTCCTTATTTGGTCTATGAGAAAATCTAAGGCTATATCCATGTTAGAATAACTAAGAGGGGGGGAGGGGGGGTGAATCAGTGGCCTCAAAAATTAATCCTTAAATCAACCCAAGAACTTATTACTACATTTATAAGCCTCTATATATCTTCATTCCTACAAGATGATTGCCTTGAAATATTAATAACACATAACTACTACTCAGATTACTCTTTCAAACCTTATTCTTACTTTTACTGATTAGTGGTCTTTCTATTTACCAAAATATAGTAAATAACTAGTGTATACCGATCAATCCAGATTTACTTATGTGAAATGCAAAACAATAAAGTAATGACTCATAAACACATTGACATGTGGATTTTTAATGTGGAAATCCTGTTAAGGGAAAACCACTGGGACCGGTAACCCAAATTTTCACTCTTCTAAAGTGAGCTCGGTGAAGAGCCAACCCTGTTAAAGGTTACAAACTCACTATTAGGTGTGACCTTGTTAGACGATTTAAATGAATAGTTTGTCACTTAGTATTTGGCATCTAATTCTATCATCCTTGATCAAACACTCACTTGGCCTGTCAATAGGCATCGGGCATATCCAATGCTACTTTGTATGATCAAAATTTTTGATACTCCTTGGGATGTATCTCAATTAGAAAAGACTTTTAAGTCCTACTTGGTTAAGAGACTTGATGCTTCAATGGTTAAATTAAAACAATAAATTAATCTGTTCACATATACAACTTGACTTGTAGATTTTTAGATCTATTATAATTACATTACCTTTCTGATCAATGTTATCAATTCAATACCTTTGATCCACATTGTTCTACTCTATGATGTTGTATCACTATTCATCAGTGTCTGTAGAATTTAGCTCTCTCCTCAACTTGATTGATCAGTTCTAAATGAAGACTTTCTTCTCCTTCAGAATCTCTTTAGCATCTATTATCTTGTAACTACCCTAATTCACATTGAATTAGCTTGTATCTCATATAGACATGATTTCATAGTTTCTTGGATTTCTTGATCTTGGCGTGATCCACAATTCTTGCTAATTAGATTTAAAGAAAAAATCTTGTTTTATCTCGTAGAGATCTTCTTTCCAACTGGACAAAATAGCTTTAAATCCTTTACTTATCTTTGGCTTTATCTTGTCGATTGAAAAAATGATAATTACCAGTTAAGTCTATATTTAGCTCTTGACAGCTAAGCCTTTTATCATTTTTGAACTCTTTGTTCTATTGGTCTACTTTATTTAGTCATCGGTGACAACTGATTATTCGATCAGTGAAACTTCAATTGTCTTTGGGACCTCCATCTGTTGGTGTTGTCTATCCATCAGGCAACACTGTAATTTTTTCCATTGGGTTACATTGTTCTTTTCTCATCAGTAATGTTGTTCTTTTGCTCGTCAGCTAACACTGTGACTTTTCTCTTGTTGGTTTACTCTACCCATCAATGTATACAGTCACTTTGTGAATACTTAAATTTTATGCATTACTGATAGAATAGCCTTTGATTCATTGGTTCTTTGAAGTCTTTAGCAGTATGTACATGACTATACAGATTATATCAAGTTGACAGATCAATGAAAATACAATCCATTAATTTATTTAATGTCTTACATTAGCTTTCTATGTCTTGGTGATCATCAACTTAACATCTTCAAATATTTAATCAGTTATAGTTCATCAATCTCTCCCTTTGGCATTGATGGAAACACACTACATTATCACACTATATTATCACTAATACAATATGAAATATAATGGTTGAATTTCATCAAACTACCAATCTTATGTACGATAACCAATACAAATATCTGGTCCTTGGTAAGCCCACATAACTTAGAATTGATTCTTGCAGCTCTCTTTTTGTCTTCAATCCCTTCACTAGATAGATGTAGAATCTTTCTTCTTCTGATGTGATGTGTTCTCTTCTTGTGTCAAACTCTCTCCCTTTAGCTGTTCTTTTATTTTGATGTCTCTTTTCTCTCTTGACAACAATCTATCCCTTTGTATGTACTCTCCCTTTCTGGTTACAACTCACCCTTTGGATAATGTGATAATGGATATAATCTCTCCCTTTGACAACAGTGCAAAACAAATATTTTACAGTAATTCCAAACAATCCTTTCTATCCATTCAATATATTCCTTGAAATTCCCAATCCATCAGCAATATAACAACTATGGTGCTTGGTGTAGATAAATACCTTGATGTGTACAAATTTATCTTTGAAGTCCATCTCTTTGCTTGCATCAACATGAATGTTATTCTGAGAATATGTAGGCTGATGCAACCTTCTAGTCATCTTACTAACTAGTAGACAAGGGTCTGACCCCTAGTATCTTTCTCAAGTACTCAAATGTATCCTTGGGTAGTGGCTTAGTGAAGATATCAGCTAATTGTTCCTTTGATTGCACAGACTCAAGTATTACCTCATTTTCTTGAACTTGTTCTCTCAAATAATGATACTTGATAGCAATATGTTTTGTTTTAGCATGCATGACTGGATTCTTGGAAATTTTAATTGCACTTGTATTGTCACAATAGATAGCTACTGGCTCAAGAATTTTCATATTCATACCTTCTAGTAACTGTTTGATCCATGCAATATTTGAGTACTTTGCATCAACAACATACTTTGTTTCTGCAGTAGACTGCGAGATGCATCCTTTCTTCTTGTTGATCTATGTGACAAGTTTGTCACCCATAAAGAATGCTCCTCTAGTTGTTCTCTTTTGGTCATCAATGTTTCCAGCCCAATAAGTATCGGTAAAGACCTTAAGTTCAAATTTTCCTTCTCTTCTATACCATAAGCCATATTCCTCGGCATTGTTTAGATATCTTAGGATTCTTTTCATAGCAGTCATATGTGATTCCCTAGGATTAGTAGAAAATATTGTAACTATTCCTACTATATGTGCAATATCTGGTCTAGTATGTACAACATGTTGGTAAACAGATTGTTCTTTTTCACTTTAACTCTAAAATACCCAAATCTTAAAGAAACAATCGAATACAACACTTGGGAAATGTAACTTAATAACTAATTTCCCTCTGAATTTGAAGGTACAACTCTCTTAAATGATTAATCTTTAATGAATTTTTTTCTTCCCTAATCTAAAGGGGTTTTTTCTTAACCTAAGAATAGAACAGGCAATCTAAACTAGGCCTAGACAGGAACTAGCTCAGGCAAGAAGATTCAACTTTCTATTTAGCCACATTTCAAGATTTACAAATCTTATAAGATCTAAAAATTGGCAATGCAAGGAATAGTAATGAGAATGCAAATGCAAAACTAAAGATCAATGATAACTCAGCGATGATGAATCAATCTATTTCATAAGAACATCTCTCAGAAACTATGGACAAAACCCTGATTTCCCCTCAATTAACCATATAAAATCATAATACAGAACTTTGGTTCAATCTTGAAATGTAAATCCAATTTAAAGAAATGCTCAAATTGACAGAAAGATAAATGCAATGGAATAGTTAAAGTATTGGCATACAGAAATAAAAAAATTTTGACTCAGCAAAATTGAAGTTCTTCACACCAAAATTTAGTCGACCTTTGTATTGATTTTCAAAATAGTACATATAGATCCCAAAATTGGACTGTTACAAAAAGGGGTAACTGAAATGGTTCAACTTCCCTAACCAGAAATGATAAACACATGTTTATCTATTACAAGCTCTATCAAAATTAATACAAGAGGGAATATTTATGTTTCCATTTTCTTCCCCTTATCTATTTTCACCCTATAGGCAGTGATAGTTGTGATGACCGAAATTAGCTCTCCATGTCTATTGATATGGACATTGGTATATCTGATGAGCCACCTAGAATGATCTTTGGTCAGGCTCTTAACCACATCTACCCGATCCTTCAACTCTTCCATAGCTTTATAGATGTGCCCACTCAACAATTGGAGTTCTGACACCTTATCCAAGTGAGAAGAAGATTGTTCTGCCAGCTTCTCCACATATTCGGAGAAGGATTTCTACATGTTGGTCACTTTGATCATCTCTTTTCCTTGACCGCTTGTTTGTGATTCCATGTGAAGACCCTAAAGGAGTTTAAAATATTTTCTCTGCTCTTCTTTGATTTTGACATCTGTTTGCTGCATCCCTGCTTCCTCTTGAATGATCATCTCAGTCTTAAACTCCAGGCTTTGAAGCCATTCAATCAGAGGTTCATCTCCTTTCTGCAGGATCCCAACCTTTATTGCCTCCTTAGTCTTCATTTTAACTGCTACATGCAGCATGACTATGCATTCTTGACAATTTACCCTCTTTGATCCTAGATTCTACAAATTATTTTCAATGTAGCTCCCCTCTTTCTCCAACTTTAGTAGAGTGTTACCCAGCTACTCAACAACTACCAACCCTTTGGATTTGAGTTTCTCGATCCATCATTTACCAATCTGTCCAAAATGTTTGTCTTCCTGCAACTTAGCTATGATAGGTTTAATCTCTGCATCATTTTGGTCAAAAGTGGTTTGGTCGCTCGAAATGTTGGCAACCGGAGTAACTAACTGTCTGATAAAGTTAGTTAGTTCAGCGAACTCCGCTTTAAGCTGGACTTTAGCAGTCTTGAGCTCCTTGAGCTCTTCTTCAATTACAATGTTAGTGGATTTCCACCAATCCACCTTAGTGTACACCTCTCTTCTTTGTGATCCATGATTCCCACGCTTTGGGGGTTAGTAGAAATGGTTTTACAATGATAGAAATCAAGTACACAAGAACTACTAAAATGAATAACTTGAAACATAAACAATAAAATGTACAAGAAATGAAAGGAAAGAAAATGAATGCAAACCCAAAAGTTCTTGAAGCTTCTATTGTCGCTCTCTACTCCTTCCAAAATGTTGTTTTTGATGCTCAGTATTGGTGTGGGCAGCGTCTATGACTTGAGAAGCATCGATAATTTGATACTTGAAATGTGTGTGTGATCGCAAGATGGATTGAATGCTAGAACCAAAATTCCATAGTAATGGCGTACGAGAGATTGAAATCCTGGATCCTTCAAATGGTTATGAAGGGTTTATTATATAGGAATTGGTGATGATATGAATGGTTGAGATCAATCCCATAGATAGGGAGATGAATGGTTGAGATCAAAGGAACTAGAGAAGCCATCAGTAAAATCCACCTCTTCATTTGGTAAAGAGGAGATAGCGTTTGGTTGACTGAAGAGCTAATTGTGAGTTACCTTTTTGAACTGAAGAGGTGGATGAAGTTACCCATCTGGACTGGAGAGATGGGTGGAGTAACCCATGTGATCTGATTGGACTTATCTCTTTGAAGATAAATGAATATTTAATTAATGTTTTCAACATGTGAGATAATTGAATTCTTTTTTATTTAAAATTGCTTTATTTGATGAAATTAAATTAATTTAATTAGTAAGTTTAAATATTTGAATTTAAATTATAGGAAATTGAATTTAATTAATTAATTAATTAATTAATGGTAATTAATCAATTAAATTTAATTAATTAAATAAAATTAATTATTTAATTAATTTTGGGAATTTGATTACATGATTTGGGGAAATAATTTAGAAGAAAAGATATGATTAATTAACGATTAAAAAACCATTAATTAATAGATGAAAATTAGTGTTTTTAATGTAAAGTTGCAAGCCTCTCCATTTTTAGGTGTCTACATTTGCCCCTCTTTGATGTGATGTGACTTGTCACAGTGTGTCAAAGATTATTTGATTTTTATCGTGCCGTAGCTTGCCTCGGTGATAGTAGGTGTATTTATGCCCCCTCAACAAATTTGATAAAAAAGTCATGACATGAGCGTTAATTTGTTGAAACTGCAATTTTTGAATCTGGATAGCTGACTGATGTGAAAAATGCCTTATATTGCCTCTGATATTGAATGTCAAAGTTTCTAGAGATTGGGAAGAAAAATTGGACCTCCTAGAGAAATTAGGGTTTCTAAAAATCCCTATAAGTAGCCAAGCGAGCCATTCATTTGTCACATTTCCTTCTTGGAGCTCTTGAAATCTTGGTGAGTGTTTCTTTAGTTTTCTTTACTTTTCCTCCTATTTTCGTGCGATGGCAGGCCTAACGGGAGTTACTCACATATCCGACCGGGTCCGAATGTTTCAGAGACCAACTGGCGCAGGACGTCTGGTAATTTTTCTTGATATTCATGTCATTAATGCCTTTATTTATTGCTTTTTAAGAATTTTTTTTAAATTTTCTGCATATGATGTCGCAATCGTCTGCGGTTTTGCCGCAATTGTAGTTTAAATGTTGCAATTTCCAGTCTAGTGTCGTAGTTGATAAGAGTGCCACACTGGCTTTGTTTGCATTTCACAATTGAGATTTACTTGTCGCAATTGACTATTATGTTTCACAATCACATAACAGGACTGCATATGTAGGTTTTATTACCGTAATCATTTTTTTGTAACTGTGTGCCTGATTTCCTTGTCTCATTTCTACATATGCTAGTTTCTTACACTCCCTTGTATGACTGATATTGATATATTTCTATTTATTGTTGTGTGCAGTTCATTGGGAGGATTCTGTGCTGTCAGGAGTCCAGACCGATGGGTCTTGTTTATAGGTTCTAGCTCTCTGAGGATGAGAGGTTAGTTCTTAGGGACTTAGGGTTATATTGGATCTGTTACATGCCAGAGATCATGACCAATAGGGGTCTAATCTTAGCTCTTATAGAGCGATGGCATTCGATGAGATGCACTTTCTAGTTACCCACTAGAGAGTGTACTATTACATTGGAGGATGTGTACCACATCCTTTAGCTTCTGATCCAGGGTGCACTTGTGGAGTATGCCACCTGACCTAGTATTGTTTCTTTGACGGAGCTTTCTAGATTGCCCCAGGATCATCTTGGTTTATCTAGTGCATATGATATTCCATGGTCCTAATTTGGCTTGGGCCTTAATAGGTTGTCCACTTTACTAGGTAGTTTGATTTGTGGCATCTTATGCCCCGATCGTCAGGAGCGTGAATTTTTTGTCATCTTTGGTTTTGTGTTGTAGAGTATGGTCTGGGATCATACTGTTTATGCACGGGGCCATGCATGTTAGCTCATATTCACTTCCACATGTTCTACACAGCTTACCTTAATGGTAAGTCTCTCGGCTGTGGCGCTACTCTCCTATAGATATGGGCGTGGGAGCACATTGTTGTATGCAGACCTATTGGTACACATGCTCTGCCTGCAGACAAGCCATATGTTTTCATGTATGATGGAGCCACCATTTAGACCCACATGGGTCATTTTTTGTCTTAGCATCAGAAGTTAGACATGATGCCCTATTTAATTTGGAAGTCGTATAGAGATTTCCCTATGTGGGATGGAGAGGACATCCATCTTCCTTTTTGCTGTTAGCAGAGATACCTGATTGGTTGTGTGATAGATCATGTACATATGATTGACTTTCACAACACCGACAGGGTGTTGCGACAGTTTGGTGAGTAGCAGCATGTGTCTAACTCATATGCATATTTGATCATAGGTCGAGGGACTCTACCATCTGGGGTGGTTTTGTGTCACTTGATGCTGCTCGTATTGAGTTTGCAGGTTTACTTCCTATTGCGTGGACATGGCGATCAGCTACTATAGATGCAGGTGTTTTTTTTTTTACACACCTTTTTTTAAGTTTCCTTATTGCTCTTTAGTCTATCTACTCTATGATCTATTGCCTTCATCTGATGTGGTACTAATATTGGAATTTGATATTTTGCAGGCACTACTCCATAGTATGATGCTCATTGGGCACAAAACTGGCCAGTTTCACTTACAGATGTCTCTCATCCCATTGCTAGGACTCTCATGAGGAGGTGCCGTCAGTTATGATGAGGCAAGGGTGGTCGGGATGGAGGGAGGGATGGTAGCCATGACAGAGGGAGGGTTGGAGGCCAAGATGGTGGTAGGGTTGGTTGTTGGCTAGGATGATGGGGGAGATGATCCTGGTCCTGGGTGGTGCGGGTGGTGGAGTTTGGATGAGGGGTGAATGTACTGTTGGTCGTACTAGTACTCAAAGAGTTGGTTTGAGTGTTGTTTTAGAGGATGAGGAGGTGATGGATGAGGAGGCACACTAGTTATTTTGAAGAGTACATTGGCATACTAGTGCTCTTTTGGTGCTGAGGGTGGAGGAGAGGGTGGTGATAGAGGATGTGGATGTTGAGATAGGGGACATAGATGTTGAGGTCTTGGATGCTCAGAGTTCAATGACTAGCTCAATGACTGGTAGTGGCAGTATTGGCAGAAGTACTAGGGAGAGTTTAGAGATTGAGGATGACTCTTGGGTGGTGAGGGAGAGGGGATATGAGGGATTAAGGGACAAGGCCAAGGAGGGAGATATGGATGTTGCCATAGGAGGTATGGAGGTGGATCCCTCAGAGTTGGAGTGGCTTACTCAGCAAGTACAGGATTAACAGGCTAGACTTGCTTCTTCTGATGCCCATGCCACAGCTCTGGAGGCTAGAGTTACTATAGCTGAGGCTAGAGAGTGACAAGCTTGAGATGAGGTCTATTAATTTATTGATAGTCTATAGGATTCTTCATACCAATATGTTTTGGATAGGTACTATATATTTGGGCATGATGCTCAGAGAGATATTGACTACTAGTGGCGCCATTATGAGGGTGCAGTTCCTGATGATCAGAGGGATCAACTACACTACCTCTTAGAGATCTAGTAGGGCTCAGAGATCACAGAGTAGTGGTGTTGGAGCTCCTAGATCCGCATAGAGGGTTGCTACTGCTATGCCACCCCTCATCCACCTCCTGGAAAGAGTGGGGATAGTACATGCTGATTTTGATGCCTTTCATATTTTGTATCATGTACTAGTTTTGTAGCGATGTTCATTTGATATACTCTGAGTAGTATCCATTTTTGTATCCTAACACATTGATATTTATTGATATACATGTTGATTACCTTCCTTTTTTTAGACTTGCGACCATTTATTGTACTCAGATACTTTGATTTATATGAGATACAAGTAGTGTTTTTGATATGATGTGCATTGGTATACTTGCTATATGTATGATTCTACATGATTTAGTTTTAAGTGATGAAAATGTATATGCAAATGATTCTAATATGCAAAATCATAAATGGATGATTTACTTTTCCTATGATACTGACATGTTTATGCAGGATGGTGGATATGCAATGCATGTTTACATGAGATGCTTCTGGATGCATGTAATTTATAATTTACCATGTATGAAACTACTATGTTTTTTTTCATTTTTCTGATGCACTTAAATGGAATAAATGCAATCTATTATGTACAAAATATCTGAGTAATGCATGTGTTAATTAGAAAGAAGTTAGTTTGGATAGATGTTCTCTAGGAGTGATCTAATAGATATGGAATAATAGAAAGGATTGTTTTCTTTTTTTGATAGATATGAATTGATAGAAAGGATGAGTGTCCCAAGTCATTGCCCTTATTTCCAATAGTTGTCATCATTGCATCTTTTTGTTGTTTTGTTTTGTTTTGTTTTCTTTTTTTTGTTATTTTTTGGATATGTAGATAGGTGCCTTAACCGTAGAGACCTCAAGGGTAGAAACTCTTGAGGTGCATGTTGTTGATGTATCCAAGGAGCTGATCTCATTTTGGTTTCACTAGTATGAATTCCCCACTCTGAGTAGAGCTGACAATGACTAATGGTCCTAGCCAGTTGGGCTCAAACTTTCCAGGTTTGACTCGCTCTGCTTGGTTCTTTTGATTTTCCATGAGGAAAAGGTCTCTTACCTCAAATGTTTGTGGCTTCACCTTCTTATGATAGTTCCTTCTAAGGTGATTCTAATATCCTTGTAAGTGGTTGAAGGCATGTTGTCTTCTTTCATCTAGTAACTCTAGTTCACTAAGCCTTGCTACTATGTAGTCTTCATTGGTAATCAGGTTCTTTAGTGATATCTTCAAGGATGGGATTTTAACTTCAAGGGGTAGGACCGCCTCTGATCCATATACTAGGGAGAAAGGACTAGATCCAGTATTTGTTCTCACGCTAGTTCTATATGCCCATAATGCGAGACTAAGCTGTAAATGCCAGTCTCGTCCTGATTCGTTCACTATTTTCTTCAAGATTTTCAAAATTGTATTGTTTGTAGCTTCAGCTTGGCCATTCCCTTAAGGATAATAAAAGCAAGAGAGCCTTTTTTCACCAAAATGTATGCCTCTCTTCTTTTTGATCCATGATTCCCTATTAGAAATTAATCTTTACTTGCATTTTGTAAGTAGGAGATTCCTATGGAATCCCTACACCTATTTTGTCCTCTTGTGAGGATAATTCATTTTATGTATCTTTTATTATCCCTTGGTTGTATTATTTA
>MU226429.1:1697954-1713438 GCA_018584345.1 Thuja plicata
AGTTACCCATGTGGACTGGAGAGATGGGTGGAGTAACCCATGTGATCTGATTGGAGTTATCTCTTTGAAGATAAATGAATATTTAATTCATTTATTTAATTAATATTTTTAACATGTGAGATAATTGAATTCTTTTTGAATTAGAATTGCTTTATTTGATGAAATTAAATTAATTAAATTAAAATTAATTTAATTGGAAGAATTTAATTAGTAAGTTTAAATATTTGAATTTAAACTTTAGGAAATTCAATTTAATTAATTAATTAATGGTAATTAATCAATTAAAGTTAATTAAATAAATAAAATTAATTATTTAATTAATTTTGGGAATTTGATTAGATGATTTGGGAATGAATTTAGAAGAAAATAGATGATTAAATAATGTTTAAAAAACCATTATTTAATAGATGAAAATTTGTTTTTTTAATGTAAAGTCGCAAGCCTATCCATTTGCGGGTGTCTACACTTAGTATCATGGTGAGCTAGTCCCATATCAAATGACTGTAGCTCAAAGTCAGGCAGTCAAATCTTCAATCTTGCCATCTCTGGTGGGATTCACTACCTCCATGGTAAAGTTCCTTTTTTCTCGATCTTGGCCTAATGTAGATAGGGTATTTTCTTTCTTCACCTTTCTCATAGTAGCACTAGACTATAGGGCCCGTGAGAGAGTATCCTTGCTGGGAGCTCCTTCTATGATCCTCTTCCTCTTGCGCTCTAAAGTTTTCTCTATCCAAGACTCCACGCTAGTGACTTTAGTGGTAGAGACCAATTCTTCTATGAAAATCTTCCTAATGATTGAAGGAGTAGCTTTAGGGCTAGAAGCAAATGGGTTCACTAAGGTAGGGGAGGAGGAAACTAATTTAATAACTTGAGCAACCTTCTGTTGCTTTCCAGCCTCTTCATCTGATTTTGTGGCTGCTGTGCTAGAACTATCTTCGCCCACTTCCACTATGATAGGAGACCCTTTCCTTGGAGTATCTTGGGTCAAGCTATCACCTTGTGTGCCCACGGTACTGACTTTGGCTAGTTACTCTATTTTTGTATTCTTAACAGGCTTAGTCGTAGACTTGACTAGTTCTGTAGAGACTGCTTCTTCTGTAGAACCAATGATTGGGGCTCAACCATCTCCACAAGTCTTGTCCAATGGAATCATCTTTTCAGGAGGCTCATCACCTCCACCACTGGTTGAACTAATTATCTGTCTATGGTTGGAATAGTTGCTAAAGATGATGCAGGAGTACCCCCAGTCTCTTTTGTTGGATTTTTTTGAGACAGGGGCCTCCTTTCTAACCTCTTCCTCATGCCTATCGTCCATTCAACCCATTGTTGTGTCCTTCTTTAAATCCCACCCATCAAGGTTTCCAAGTCATCAATAGCTTGACCTAACATGGGTTCAAAGCTTATGGGAAGGGGCTTGATCTTCTCTATGTATGTATCATCATACATATGCTGGCCATTATCTTCTATGCCTTCAACTATGATATTAACTTTGAACCTTTTGATTTGTTCAATAGTTAATCTAGCATAAAATTGATCTCTGCTTTCTAGATCATCTTTATAGCTGACCCAATAGTCTTCTATGTCATCAATGTGATGAATAGAATGACCCATTTGTAAGTAATATTGGGCATAGTTTACAAGATCATACTACGGCCTTAGAACATCATATGTTTCTAATTGAAACTTCTTTGAGAAGGCTTTCAATACATTCTTCGCATCGGACCAGGACACACAACTATAGGCTCCAATAGTCATTGGGAAATCATAGCCTTTCTTCAAAGTGCCTGCACAAATCAAGTTCACCTGGACCACTTTCCTCATCACTTCAACCATCACGATCATGTCATCTAGATATTCAGGTAGCTTCAGAGGGAAAATGTCTAATCCTGCAAGATGAATGTATGAGAAATTTGCAAACTATATAAAATAATCTCTAAATTGACTGATGAATGCCATGGCTTGTGAAGAAAATATCCTTTCTAGGAAACCTTGTAACTCCCAACATAGTCTCATTGTAAATGCATCATTAACTTTGAGATATTTAGTATAACTATTATGCAATTGTTGATAACGAAAGAACTCATAGCTCTTAACATCTTCTGGGAACTCTTCTAGCCTAGTAAGTCTTGGCCAAAGTTGAATTTTAGCTAAGATATATAATAGAACTGAGGACATATAGAACTCATTATAACATTTATCTTGATTTAGGGTGCTTGAGAGATTTTCGCTTACCATGAGGGCCCAATCAATAAAATAGTGTTGAGAGAAAATCACCTAAAATAGGAAGAAATGGTGCTCAATAAAATTAAGCGCATTTCTCTCACCTCTGATCCTGTGAAGCAACACCAGGATATCCACAATCTCTGGCTTCAGGTTTGTCTCATATAGTGTTTTAGGAAACTTTCCCTTGGTGCTCCTCGACTCCTGGAACCATGTCTTCATTATCTCCTTCTTCCACACAACCTTCTTCACTCCACATTCAATAACTGCCCGACTGTATGTCATCTCTGAATATTCGGCTTTCTCTGAAATACAAAGGGAGTTCTAGACAGAGTCATGGTCAATAGATAGAAGCACCGTATCATTAGGCAAGAGAATTTTCTTAGTGTCTGGGTTATAGCAAGCTATGCATTCTCTAACAAGCTCTAGAGCTTGAATTGCAATAGGGAAGCTGGCAGCTTCAACCAACCCGCTCTCCTTTAGCTTCTTAGTAATGGGATGTATCTTCTTAGCATTCAGCCTATTGTGAAAGCTTTGCATATCAAAGAATCTCAATGAGGTATCTATGATTTTATGCCAGTCAGAAGTAATGTCTTTCATCCCATCGAACCCCATAAATTTGTCTGTCATGCTTCAATAGATTTGAATCAGAACATAGGGATCTATCTCTGGAAAATTGAAAGCAAAGAATAATTATTGCTAGAGTTCTCAATCTAGACAATTCATTGAATAGATAGTAATCCTGTTTGAAACATTCCACTGATTTTATAACTTGCAACTTCTTACCATTAACCGCAAACTTCCCCCACCACATGAATGAAAAGGCTTAAGCATTTAAGAAAAAGTTTGTTAAGAAACAAAATGACTTTATTTGAATTAATTACTTTACCTCTACGGTCCATTAAGAAACATCTTTTCACTTTATATAAATTTAACGGTAACTTTTTGGAGAAAATGAATAATTACTTTTCCGCTTCTCCTTTGGGTGAAGAAACACTGTTGGAGCACTCCTTGTTCAGAAATCCTCCACGAAGAAATTTTGACTTGTTACAATACTAATATGGCATGTTATGATTTCATCTGCCTTCTTTCTACCTTGAGTCCTCTCATAGGTTGATTTTTCTTTACAAATCTTACATGTGGCAATCTGGTAGAAAATGCATCTTATGGGTTAGAACCTACCTATTGAGGTAGCAGAGAAGCCATTTTCTTCTTTTTCGCCATTGAGATTTCCCTCTTAGATTCTTCATCATTTGATCATTCCTCTGACCATTAATTGCTAAGACCTTTAAAAAATTGTTGGCTTCAGAAAAGGCACTTTGTAGGTGATTATCCACCAGGGAGAAGCCCAAAACCAATTTTCTATGGATGAGACAAAAAGGAAGTATCAAAGTTAAAGATTCCAAAATCATCTAAGATCATTTTTAAGAATTTCTGAATTGTGATCTTTGTCAGATTTGGGAGCTTAACCTACCCAATATGATGAGATTTCGGATAAAAACCTCCCATCTTACAAAGGAGAAGACAATTTGGGAAAATTTGATAAAGGATTCTCTAGCCTAAAGATAAAAAATAGACTTAGACTCATGAATTACATGATGTTTCAAAACCACCATTACACATCAAACATATATTTCACTCTAAACATATGTAGAACAAAAATGGGGCAACAGTTGGCTCTATCTAGGGACTTGGACATTCACATGTCCAAGAAAGGAACTCAAGTCTCTAGTTTCACAAAGCTCAATAAAAAGGTGGCTCACAACAAAACTAAAGAAAAACAAGGAAAGAAAATAGGGAAAGGAAAACTAACTAAGGAAAACAAAAACAAGAACTAAATGTAACTATGGTACAATATAGGGGTTACCTATTTTAGATCAAATCTGGTATAGCTTCAAATCCTGACCATTGTATATCATGGGTAATACTTCACCATCTAGATATGCCAATTTAAAGGAATTCTTCTCATATGCCTGATGAATCTTGAAAGGCCCTTTCCACAACGTCTCAAATTTTCCATGCATAGCTTTAGGTGCTCTGCATTTGTCCCATAGCAGTACCATATCTCCTTCCATAAATTTCTGAGGCCTGCTTCTTTTGTCAAACAAATTATTCATACACATTTGATGCTATGTGATGTGATCTACCATATTCTCTCTTTCCTCTTCAAGCTTTTTTAAATATAGGATCCTCTTTTCTAAACCATCTTTATATATACCATCTACTGTTGTCCTTAATTTTCAATTTTCCAATTCCAATGACAATGGAAGACTGGCCTCAATTCCATAGACCAGCTCAAAGGGGGAAATGCCAATAGCTCTTTTGGGGGTCACCCTATCCACCCATAGTGCTTCATGGATTTTCTTATGCCAGGTTCTTTGATTATCTGCCACAAGTTTCTTCATGATGTTTACTAACTTCTTGTTGCTAGATTTTGCCTAACCGTTTCCTTGTGGGAAATAGCTAGATGAGTGACTGACCATAATGCCATACTTATAAAAAATTCAGTAATTTAAAAAGAAGATAAATACATGGAATTATCCATTACTAGCTTGATAGGTACCCAAAACCTTACCAGGATGTTTTCTTTAATAAACTCACATACTACTTCAGATGTAGTTTTCTTAGTTTCTTTCACCTCCACCCATTTCGTGAAGTAGTTTGCTGTGGTGATTATATAGGTATGGCCTATACTAGATGTGGGATTTATAGGGCCCATAAAATCAAGGCCCCACTACTGGAAGGGACCTTCATTGATCACTGGCCTAAGAGGAAGAGCTGCTAACTGTGACTTTCCAGCAAACATTTTGCACTTCTCACATCTTGCTACCCAATGGTATGCATCTTTGAACATTCCCAGCCAATAATAGCAATGTATCAATATCTTGAATGCAGTCACTAATGAAGAGAAGTGTCCCCCATAGGCTTCATCATGGGACACCTTCAACAATTTTTCTTGTTGTTGTTGTTGTTGTTTGTCTACACACTGGGGGAAGGTCTCATCTATCGATCTTTTATACAACCTATCTTCCCAAATAACATATTTAGAGGCCTTCAGTTTTAAATCTCTCCTTTGCTTCAGGTTCAACCCTTCGGGGAACTCACCATACATCAAGAAATATACAATATTTTTGAACCATGGGTCTTGCATACTTACTTCCAAAACCAATTGTGTTGCTTCAAGATCTTCATCCACTTAATTTTCTTCTATTGCTTTACAAAGTGAATTTCCTCTTACCAACTTGGTGGGCTTAATTTTTATATCATATTCTTGAGTCTTAGCCACTCATGCTCTTTTGTTATTACATCCCACATCTTTTTGGGTTAATACACTTTTTACTGCAATGTCACGCACATATACAATGGAGTGAGAATGTAAGATATAGAATCTAAATTTTTTTAAAGCCTTTACTACTGTGAAAGCATGTTTCTCAGTCTGAGAGTATTTCAACTCATGATCTTTTAGAGGCGTGCTCATAAAGGTGATAGGATTTTGAACTCCTTCCTCATTTTCTTGTATGAGAATAGTAGACATAGTATGTTTAGAGTAGTAACAATAAATTATGAAATCTTCCTTGTAATTTGGGTGACACAATACAGGAGCATTGGCGATGGCGTTCTTAATATTTTTGAAGGCTTGTTTTCTGGGATCATTCCATTTAAAATTAACATTCCCTTTCATCATGTCCACTATGCATTTGGTAATTTCTAAAAAATTTGGGACAAACCTTCTAACCTGACCAAAAAATGATTTTACTCCATTTTTATTCACAGATAGGCTCCATTTTGAGATTGCTCTAACCCTTTCTGGATCAATTTTTATACCTTCTTGAGAATCAATGTGTCCCAATAATTTCCCTTCAGTCACATAGAAGACTGACTTCTTGGGATTTAAAGAAATCCCATCTTCTCTACACCTCTGCAACACTTTCCTTAAGTCCATTCTGTGATCTATCCTTTTTCTCAAAAACACTGTAAGGTCATCTAGATACATACCAATTATTTTATTCTTCATATCACTAAATGAAAGATCCATACCTCTCTAAAAGGTATCCCCGACATTGATTAACCCAAATGGAATTCTATGGTAAGAGAAAGTACCCCATGGAGTAGTGAAGGTTTTCTTATGTTGATTTGTCTTCTCCACCTCTATCTGGTTGTACCCTAAGAAGTAGTCCAGCATGGACATCATTTCAACTCTGGCGATGGTTTGCAATAGGTGGGCCATGTTAGGATGAGCATAATTATCTTTCAAGGAAGACTGATTAAGGTTTCTAAAGTCCACACAGATCCTTATTTCTCCATTTTTCTTTCTCATAGGCACTATATTTGCTACCTAGGTCAAATGATAAATAAGATATATGATCTTATCCTTTAGCATTTTATCAACTTCCCTAAAAATCACATCCGCAACTTTGGGATTATAATTCCTTTGTTTCTATCAGAATGGAATAGTGTCAGGCTTTAGAGGAATTTGATGTTTGAATTTACCATCTATGAAGCTTTTTAAATCTTCGTAACTCCATGCGAAGATGTCCTGGTATTCTAGGAAGAGTTTTATAGCTTCTTCCTTTTACTCCTCAGTACAAAATTTCCTGATATTGATCATCTTTGAGTCTTTCTCATTTCCAATTTTTATTCCTTCATATTCTCTAGTGGTAGGGCCCCTCTCAATCCTCTTATTTTTAACAAAAGTATCATGCCTATTGAAAATATTTTCAATTGTAACCAAATGAGGCAGGATAATATTACCTTGCAATTGTATGATACCTGACTTATCTCTCTTCTGATTTTTTTGACAATCTTCCTTATGACTACCAGGGGAATCCTTATGAAAGTCACCACTACACTCTAAAAAGAGAAGGAGATCCTGGTCATCTTCAAACACCTTCCAATCTTCCACATTGTCAGGTAGAGATGGTCTATACATCACTTTTATTTGATACTTCTTATCTTTAAAATCTGGATGAGGGAGATGCAATGAGGCTAATACTGCTAAGGAGTCCACCTTAGAGTTCAACTCTCTTAGCACAAATTTGATGAAGAATGCGTCTACGGATTCAAATTCATCCCATACCTTGTTCCTATATTTTTTTAGTCTATATTCTTCATAGAGTATTGGTTTTTAACTTGGCGCACAATTAACTCGGCATCACCTTGAGCTCTTAAGATTTTCATACCTCTCTCTTTTTTAGCAATAATTCCCAGAAGTAGGTCCTCATACTCTGCCATCTTCTTGGTGTTTCTGAACTCCAATTTTTAATCCATGGGCTCACATTCTCTATATGGCGATATCAAGACTATGTCTGCACCAGATCCTAATGATGCACAGCTACCATCGAACTCCAAAGTCCAAATTTGGGGTGGCATTTCTTCAATGGTAGGCTGATCTTTCTTTCCTCCAGGTTCAGCTTCTTCTTCATGATTATCTATGAATAAAATGCAGTTACCAAACTCCATTTCTTGGTATAGAATTTGGGCTTTAGGGTCATCATATTTTAGCACTGTAAACTTTTCTTTCTCTTCAAGAACCAATTTTATATTTTTTTTACCCACCGGGATCAAAGCTTGAGACCAATTCAGCTTTATTTCTCCTCCTAGATCTCTGCAAAAACTGCTGCTTAACAACAAGCCGTAACTAGCAGGTATATCAACAACCAATATAGTAGGTGTGCTACTAAATCCACTTGGCCATCTGTGATTTTTCCTATTAAAGGAACCTCTTTAGCATCCATGGAGTAGCATCTACCATGGGCCTTGGTGAGAGTGAGACTTAAAGCTTTAGCTATAGTTGATTGCATCACATTATCTGAGGCACCAGAGTCTATTATGCGATTACTGAATTTGCAACCATTTGTAAACAATGACACATAGAAAGGGTCATGCTTTTTCCGAGGGGAAGTAGCCAAAACTGATGAGTCTCCTTATTCAAATAGAGCTGCCAAAATAGACTCTTCTTCTACTGAAGCTATAACATTTTGATTTAAATCTTGGGTCTCTCCTTTACAAAAGTCCACTAATTTTTCAAATTCTATAGGATTAGACTTGAGATAATCTATGGTAGAAACCTCAATTCTGGAATCTTTGTAGAATTGAATAATATCAAAAGAATTTTGTTCCTTACCGGGTTGCAAATTTTTCACTCCTTGGTTGGCATCTTTAGATTAATAAGTAGACACCTCACTACCTTTGGGTAGAGGTGCAAAAATATAGGCTTTCTCTTTCTGATTCTGAGTTAATACTACATAATATGTCTCGTCTATAGTAGCATAACATGCTGCATCTCATTATAAATCTGATAAATACTAAAAAAATAAGTTTTCAGAGTCTCCATGTGAGTACAAATCTAATTCAACTCCAGATACTCCAACATTCTATTCATCTATTTGATGCATCTTCCAGGCATGAGCTACATCATGACAACTTTCTCCATTGTGATTTATTGTCAGGTGAAAAGTACATATGTTTCCCCTTTTGGGAGGAGCTTCTATGGCCATCCCCAAGCCATCAATTGTAGTTTTTTCCCATTAGAATTCCTTGGATCACTGTTTCTCCCAGGCTGATCTTGAAAATTCCGCTGGTAAGGATTGTTAAATTTGAGAAGTTGTCTTTTGAAAGAAATGAACCCATTAGACAATTTTTGGATCATCTCATCTGCTGATGTGGTTTTGCTAGTACTAGCCTGAGTTTGTATCTCTTGTTTCCATTTTCCTGCCGAGATTATGTGATCCTCTAAATCTACTGCAGTCCTCTAGGAAAGATCTAAATTGGCTAGGTTTTTCCTTCTCAAATCATAACTGAGGTCAGGAGGCATAGCACTTATTAAAAAAAGTTTTCAAATTATCCGTGGTAGGCTGATTAGTTGCTGGAATACATTTAACTAGCTTCTTAAATTTAGTAACAAAATTTCTCATGCTTATTGAAGGCTCTTTTTTATCAAATTCAATTGTGTTAATAGGGCATGCTTATCTTCAGTAGTTTTGAACCTTCTTTCAAAATCCATTCTCATGGCAGCCCAATCTATAATAGAAGAGACTGGAAAATGATAAAAATAATCTATCACACCCTCTACAAGGGTCTCAACAAATAATCTAATAGGAACATATTCTTCTTGTACTACTAACATATTAATGGCTACAAAGAAAGAAACAATGTGTTCATCTATAGGTACGGTCCCATCTCCAGAGAATTTGGGAAAATTCTTCCTCGACCCTGAGGGAAGTGGATTATATGTTTCTAACTATAGAGGACCAACTGTGGTGGCCCAAGGAATGGACATAACTCCCTGAGGTAGATAAGGTGTTAGGTTTACAATAGGAGGAGCAACTACTCCGTGCAAGGTTAGCACTTGATAGGTGGTAGACAAAAGGGATGATTGTTTGAGAGGTGAAGGAGGTCTACCTTTTATTTTAGTATTTTTGTCCCTCTGACGAGGTACTTTGAGTAGGGCAAAGTCAATTTCTGTAAGTCTCTCAAAGACTGGGTCTCTACCACCTTATTTCCTTATGCTTCTAAGAAATCTTTTAGGCTCTAGGATTTCCACTTAATTTGGAAATCTAGCCTCACACTCTTCAAGGTATTTTTCTCTTCACAAATTCCTCCTTTGAATGGATTGTTCAAGTGCTTCTGCTCTCACTTCTTCTTGTTTGAGCACTCGACTAGCATTTTTGTAATGTTTAGTATTTCCTTTGTATCTAGAAAAAAGTATTTAATGAGGAAATGAGATCCTCTTGATCATCTTGGAATCCAAGGTTTGGCTGAAGTAAATTAATCAAATTTTCATGAGGAAGCACCATTGTTCCTCATTATATTTCTTCTGGTCTAGCGACTATTCATCTTCCTAGTAGAGTCACCAAAAATCTGTTGGTAAACATATTGTTCTTTTTCACTTTAACTCTAAAACACCCAAATCTTAAAGAAATAATCAAATACAACAGTTGGTAAATATAATTAAATAACTAATTTCCCTCTGAATTTGAAAGTACAACTCCCTTAAATGATTAATCTTCAACAAATTTTGTTCTTCCCTAATCTAAAGGGGTTTTTTCTTAACCTGAGAATAGACGAGGCAATCCGAACTAGGCCTAGACAAGAACTAGCTCAGGAAAGTAGATTCAACTTTCTATTTAGCCTAGTAAATCTATATTGATCGGTATACACTAGTTATCTACTATATTTTGGTAAATAGAGACTGCTAATCGATAAGAGTAAGAATAGGGTTTGAAAGAGTAAACTGAGCAGCAGTTATGTGTTATTAATATTTCAAGGCAATCATCTTGTAGGAATGAAGATGTAGAGCCTCCCTCATTTCCCTTTTATTATTGACATTCTGAGAGGCGTAGATTGAGTTAGTATTGCAGTATGACTAGGTAGCACCCTTGTGAAATTATACCTCAGGGTGATCTATGTCTACTTGAGTTAGGTGAACTGCCTTAGACTTGGGATGTGTTGTGAAATCCTATTAAGATATGACTATTTGAGATGATTTTTGATGTTGTTTAAATCTTGTGAAAGAACTTCATGTGAATTCTATATGATACATCATGGATTTATGATTTACTAGATCAAACTAGATTTGATCATTTAGACTCTAGATGCACAGTATCTTATGATGCTTGTAATGATTAGTTTTATGACACAATTATGGTTATTTAGATTTAATGAATATGCAGTGGATTATATATGCTTAGGTGATTGATTAGGAAATTGTGATTTGATTAAGTTATGATGCAATGTGATTTCTATTGTGAAATAAAAGTTAAATGCTTAAATGATGTTATAAATGCATATGATCTTAGGAGTTAAATTGAGTTTGTATATGTTTCGTAAAGGTTTTGAATAATGTATATTTCATTATGATGTATATTATATTTTCTTGGACTACTGATATTTGATTTTAGTGTGCAGGGAGTAAGACCATGGTATTAAAATCGGGGAGCCAAACCTAGGTCTATGTGAAATTTAGTGAAAGCCAAGGTTGTGTCTAATTAGAGACAAGATCTCATTGTATCATGTTTAATTTTGCAAACATAATGTGTGCTTGATTGTATTTATTTCAAAATTATAAATTATATATTTAATTCTCATGTGAAATGTGCCCAAGTTGATATGTCATGTGTCTAGTGATGTGTAAATGTGTGTGTGTGTGTGTTTCACTTGACACTTATGTTGTGTACATGTGGCCATGACATGTCCACTTAAGGATTGGATGTCCACCTACCTAGTTTAGTACTATAGTGAATCCCCATGTAAATCCCTTGGTTTGGGAGCTTGAGGTTTGGTCTTATCACTTGATTTTCGTGGGTAAGCTTTTAAGGCAAGTTTAGGAGGCTAGAAAGGTGCCTAAGGGTGTGTTTGAGCCATTTTTAGGAAGCTCATATGATATACCTATGGGTTGGGGTATTTTTTAACCTGAGGACCACCTACGATTATGTCTTGAGCCCTTCCAAAAGTTGGTTTTCCAAGATGGACGAAAATCAACTTTTGAAAAGGCTTTGTCTTGGTTAGACAACCCTTCCTTTTGGGTGCTTAGACTTTGATCACTTTTGGGATTACCTTTTTAGAACCCAATTTTGGAAATCTTGTAAGGAACTTAGGGAAGAGAAACCAATGAGAAGCCTTCCCTTTTTCCAAGAGTTTCTAGTGGCCTTTTTTAGTGGAGACTCTCCATGTTGCAGAGTTTTGAACACCCACTCTCTATCTTAGAGACATTGCTAGGTTTGGAGAAGTTGGGATAAAGAGACTTAGGAAGGAGGGAGCTCTTCATCAAAATTTCTTCCTTAAGCTTGGATCTAGATTGGTGGCACTAACATTTTGTTCTTGTTGTATTAACTTTTTTTTGCATATTGGTAATAGCATTATGTTGGTTTTCAAATTACTTGTTGTAAGCAATCCTTTCATGTTAGTATATGTGTTGTGATGGAGATTTTGAGTTTGGTTTATTTATTGTATTGTGATTTTATTTTGTGTTGTGTTGAATACATTTGTGAATGGAAGTCTCAAGGTCCACTCACCTTTGGGAGGAGGGAGTAGCCTTGGGGATGAAGGTATAGTGATAGTCCATGGGTGTAAAGTCTCTCCTCAAGGAGGAAAGGGAGAAAACATGGAATTTGGGCTCCATGAAGTCAATCTACCTTATTTATTTTGGGGGTCATAAGAGAGTTTGTTTTTATGGATTGAAGACTTGGGGGGCATAAGGGAGTTATTGTGAACTTGGAAGGAGATGAGAAGATGTTGTCTTTGATGCCTTGTGAAGGCTATTTTGTTTCTTTCTTTAGATTTATTTCTCCCCTTGGGTACTTGGTCCACTTCACCCCATTGTTGGGTCAATATGTGACCCATTGTGATAGTCATGATTGGGATATTTTTGTGTATTGTTGCTTTCCAATCCTTTTTATTTCTTGCATGTGTGTTTCCTACCTATGTTTGGTTTCCCAAACTTGGGGGTGGCCTCTTAGAGGCCTAGGATGGGAGGTGAGCATCCCATGGTCAAGATCTAAGTTTTATTGCAAGTCTTGGTTGTATCATGTATTCTTGAAGAGTTGAAGAAAAAGAATCTTGAATTAGAGAGGACTTGTATACTCGTCATTTTATTTTATGGTGTAGCCAATGTGGCATATTTTCTTGTAAAGAAAAGAAATGCTTTGTAAATTTCATGAAGTAAAATGAAAGAGACCTATTGCAAAATTTATTTGAATGTTTTCAAATTATTTGTAAGAGAAATGTAGTGAGAAAGGAAAAGTGATATTGAATGTGTTTTATTTAATCTATGTCATTTTATTGAAAGCTAATAAAGAGAGATACTTCTACTTTTTATCTTTATGTGCAAGTAAAAGGAAAATTATATGAGAATCTTTCAATGATAAAATTTTGTTTTTCCTATTAAATGCTTTCAAATGTAAATCAATAAACATACATCCCTTTGTGTTATTATTCTGTTTATTATTATAGCTCCCAAATAAATAAATAAATCTGCATATATATTTGAGTTTTATCATTCAGTTTCAACAACTCATTTTTCTACAATAGTTATGTAAATATAATATCGCTACATGATTAATATAAATATGTTTTATTATATTATATACTTATCTTATGTATTTATCATTCTGTTTATTTAAAAAATAAAAAATTGAATATATATATATATATATATATATATATATATATATATATAAATTATATTATATATATATATATATTGAATGTTAAAAAAAACACATCTATGTCTCAGCTTGTTGTTTTACATTTCTACTTCTTAAAAGTTTAGGCTAATGGAATTAATCTTTGTATATTATATTCTTGTTCATACTGTTTATGCATGTGCATTCTTATCCTTATATTCTGTATTTAAATTCCATGTGTCTTGAACACTTATACAAATAGAAATAAAAAAAATCTGAACAGATATTTAAATGTAACATTTCTGTTTTAAGAATCTGATTATCTTTTGAAAAAAAGGGGTTGATGCTAAAAGGAAAAGAGAAATCTCTACATATATATATTCAGTTTTATATATGCATATATCTTTTATTGTTTTCCTTTATATATTTTGTTTACTTATGATATTGCAAGAAAATTTATATATATATATATATATATTCTAGTTTTTTTTTAATACATATATATCATATTGATGTTTATTATATTTTGTTATTTCTATCTTAATAAAAAATAATACTATTTTATTTTATTTATTTTTATATGTTAAAAGAAAAAAATACAAATAAAAAAATCCTTAAAAAAAAGCTATAGGGTTGGACGAGCGGTGGCTAGGGGGACCATTTCCCCCACCATCGTCACTCCTTTATGGAAGGCGGGGGGAGGATCTGTCCCCCATGGTGGCCACTGAACCCGTGATGGCCACCACAGCCGTGACTGAATGGTCGTGGACTGTGATGGAGGCACGGTGGTCATGGCTCACCATGGAAGCCCACGTTCCACTCTCACTACTGTAAAAAGACCCCTCCCCTTTGTCATGCGCTCTGCACACAAAACAAAAATGTTGCCCCCTGCCATTAAACAAAAAATGAAACCCTTTGTACGATTTAAAACAAAATGAATAATAAACAAAATGAAATTTAGCACAACCCAATTTTATATACATAACTTGTATATAAATACATATACAAAAATCTTGTATATATATTTACATGCAAGACAATATAAACATAAATTTTCTTGTTGTTGAATCTTCCATTTCCTTTTTCTCTTCATACCTGCAACTAAAATCAAGAGAAGAACAAAAATAATAGGATAGGGTTTCAGATAATAAAGAGGAAAGAGAGAGGAGGGAAAAGAATGAAAATGAAACAAGTTTTGGGTGTTGAAAAATCTCACCCTAACCCTAATTTCAAAATTAGGGTTAGCGCAAAGAAAAACAATTTAAATTCATTTTTTCCCTCTCAAATTAGTCTCATTTGTTTTATCTTTTCCCTTTTTAGAAGTGATTTTATTTTAATGAATGACTTTTTAGATGTTTTATAAAACTAATTTTCTTTTAATGAATGGCTTTTTGGATGTTTTATTTTATAGAAGTGATTTTCTTTTAATAAATGGTTTTTTGGATGTTTAATTTTTATAGAATTATTATTAAGTTTTAGTGACTTGCTAATTTAATTTAATATAGTTATTCAAACTAGCCTTGTTAATTTATTTTTGGTGTACAATAGTTAAATGTACTTATTGAGGAACATTCTAATAAGAATTAAGTGATTATTATATTACTATGATATGTGTTAGAAAATAAGGATTAATTAGTGTAGACACCCTAAAATGGATAGGCTTGCGACTTTACATTAAAAACACTAATTTTCATCTATTAATTAATATTTTTTTAATCATTAATTAATCATCTATTTTCCTCTAAAAGCATTCCCTAAATCATCTAATCAAATTCCCAAAATTAATTAAATAATTAAATTTATTTAATTAAATAGCTTTAATTGATTAATTACCATTAATTGATTAATTAAACTCAATTTCCTATAGTTTAAATTCAAATATTTAAACTTACTAATTAAATTCTTCCAATTAAATTAATTTCAGTTAAATTAATTTAATTTCATCAAATAAAGCAATTCTTAATAAAAAAGAATTCAATTATCTCACATGTTGAAAATAATTATTAAATAAATAAATTAAATACTCATTTATCTTCAAAGAGATAACTCCAATCAGATCACATGGGTCACTCCACCCATCTCTCCAGTCCACATGGGTAACTTCACCCACCTCTTCAGTTCAAAAAGGTAACTCATAATTA
>MU226429.1:1713488-1738260 GCA_018584345.1 Thuja plicata
ACTGAGGACCTCTCCAGTTCCTTTTGATCTCAACCGTTCATCTCCCTGTCTCTGGGATTGATCTCAACCATTCATATCATCACCAATTCCTATATAATAAACCCTTCATAACCATTTGAAGGATCCAAGATTTCAAGCTTTCATGCGCCATTACTCTGTTAGTTTGGTTCTAGCATTCAAGCCATCTTGCGATCACACACCCATTTCAATAAGCAACTTCTCAACACTTCTCAAGTCATAGACACTTTCTCGCTAATACTGAGCATCAATAAACATTTTGGAAGGAGTAGAGAGAGACAATAGAAGCTTCAAGCATCATGGGGTTCGCATTCATTTGTTTTCCTTTCTCTTTCTTGTACATTTTATTGATTAAGTTTCATTGTTATTCGTTTGGTAGTATCGTGTATTTGGTTTATATCAATTGTAAAACCTTTGCTACTTACCCTTGCCTTTGGAAAGATTGGGAATCCCCGGATCACAAATGAAGAAGAGGCGTATATTTTGGTGAACCCGAGGTGAACAAAAAGCCCGAATATCTCTTGCAGACGAAGAACCAGATTGATCAACCACGGTCATATGGTCGCAAATTTAAAAATCTGACTTTTCTTTGATATTTGTATTATTTTGCAGTTGCTAGTATTTTACCGCAATCAAAAAAAATGGTGCCGCAATCGACTAGTTTAATACCGCAATTGATTGTAGGCTTTCACAATATTATTCTATCTATTTTTTTCTTCTTTCTTTAGGTACTTTGCCGCAATTGTCCGATTTGTGCCGCAATTAAAATAATTTTTTCGCAGTTGCCCGATTCATGCTACAATCGACATCATTTAGCCGTAGTTGACAGTGCTTTACCGCAATTGACAGAAGTTTACCGCATTTGCCAGAAGTTTTCCGCAATCACAAAAATATGGCAAAATTAGATCCAAATCTTGAGTCAATCTGTTGCTAATTTGACTTTTTCTCAGTTTCTGTGTAGGATTGGATCAAATCATAGAGGACAGAGAAGGGTAAGTTTTGATAAGAATCATTTTTTATTTCAAAGTTGCGTATATTCTCATTTCGCAAATAATCCTTTTTTGGTACTAACCTGTTTAAACAAAGCAAACTAAAAGGAATTCATTTGTCAATTTGGGTTTAAAAAGAACAGTTCTTGCAAAACATATCACACCTCATATTTTTGATTTGGGCTTAAAATTGATGTGAGGATTAAAAATGAACAAAGAAAAAAAATCTCTCAATTTGGTGAATTAAAATTGAACAAGCAATCAACACCTACTTTGGGGCTTAAAATTGAACATTGGTGCTTGTATGGTGGTGTAGCTTAGTTCACATTTCAAACTTTGGAGCTTAATTGATTTACCTTGTGTCTTGAGTTTTGGGTGCACTTGCACAAACTGTTAGATTACAAACCTTTATACTTTTTTAGAAAGGCATGTCCGGGGAATGCGCTTCTTCTTTGGAGAATGACCTTAAATCGGTAATCCTTCCGATCGATATATAAACAAAGTGCAAACCAAAGTTCTATCTTATCTAGCCAAGCTTAGGTGAGGAATGTTGATAATAGTCTGGATTGAGTGAATATCCCTAAGGAGCCAGCGTGGTCAACTAGGCTCTTAAATGAGTCACACACATACAAACTGATTAGAGAGATGTCACGGAACCTTACTACAACCTTGATTAATTAGAGGCCCACCTATTTTACCTCCGAATAGATACCTTATTATAGTGTAAGGGGTTGCAGAATTCCCCCCCAAGATTTCCTACATATGTGTCCCATGGTATTTGTGTAGTGAAAGAGATCTTCACTTCACGGCAACAATACCTGGAAATGGAAAAAACACAGGCACCTACATGATGGACCTTCGTGTCCTAGTAGTATGACAATTTTTGTGTGAGCTAACAAACATTCAAGCATTGGGCCTATAACATTGTATTATGAATCTATTGACCTAGATTAATCTGATTGTTCATTGTTGAGACCTCGTGATAACCTTGCAACTTGAAAAAGTTGTAGAACATACACAATTTCAGTCTTCATTTCTCAAAACACCGTGTCTATTGTGCTGTTCCTTTGATCAATTTCTAAAAATGCAAAACAAAACATCCAAACTGTCAAAACGAGTCAAACGTGTTAAAGTCTAGGGTTGTTAACGTCAACTGTCTTGCAAATTAGAAGCATTGTTCTAAAAAATTCAAAAATATCAAGCAGTGATACTTTTCCTCTAGTCTTTTTTAGACTGTTCCTCATTTACCACAATTGCCCGCATTGTGCTGCAATTGAAGGAAGTTTTCTGCATTAGACTTGTTTATTGTCGCAATCATCATGTTTATTACCGCAATCAGTGATAAACTATCGTAATCGACCAGTTATTTTACTGCAATCAGTGAAATTGTACCACAATTGACTAGATATACTATATTCCTATTTTGACCTAAAACCTTGAAAGAATTCTTCATTTGGTGTCCAAAACTAGTGTCTATCCCAGGAAAATGCTAAGAACATTGTGTGAATCTCTAAACATTAAAGATTACCCTTTCTTTGTAAAAGCACGATTATTGTCAAAAACATTGTTAGTTCAAAAGCTCAGACTCGAAATACCTTGATCTCATCATATCAAACATCATCATCTTTATCAAAGTGACTTTGTCCAAGGAAAAGGTCGAAAAATATTATCTTTTTTATCACCACTTTGAGATCAAGTTATATCAAAATCTGTCCTTAGAATTACCTTTGTCCAAAACATAACTCAGACTTCCTTAGAAAGGATCCTCTTCTTTGTTTGCTTTATATCACTTGTTTTAGTTACAAAACCTAGACCACACTATGTCTCAAACACCTCATGGAGGACCTTACACAAGGTCTAAGGCTAGAACTCAACCTGATGAGTCATATATCAACTATTTCCTTGCTTGGGAAACAGAGAAACAGAATGATCCCTTCATGAACACCAGTTCTGCTCTATTTATTGAACAACCCTATGGGGCAGCTTTTTTCCAAGATATCATAGAAGAAGAACTTGAAGATGTGGAGCAAGATGCTTACTCCACAAAAGTAGTTGAAGCTATTGTAGAGAGGAACCCTGAACGTTATTTGGCCATGCTCATAAAGAAGGGATTCAAACTCCCCGATGAATTCAGTGTATCAACTATATGGCCTAAAAACCCTCTCGTAGGTCAAAACACTAATCAAACTCCTCACACACTACCCATCATGTCTCAAATATTTCCACCATTGGTTTTACCCACATTGACACAGACTATATCCAATCAAACCAATGACCTGACCCAAGCTAGAACATCTTCTACTCAAAGCATGACATGCTCGCAACAAAGTGCACCTATGGTCACTAGTATGCCCTCACCTTTGGTCTCATGGCCAGGACAATCAAGCTCTCATGCTATGCCTTCCATCCCACCAAACACCAACTGCTCTGAAACTATGTCGCTACTACAGTAAATTCACACTAGTCTTGGGATCAACACCTCATGCCCGCAAGGCTCCATCTCTGTAGGTATGAATTATAGTCAAGGCCCACCCAAGGCTACATCTTTGCCCATTCTGACACCAATCCAACCTCCGCAACAACAACCATAGATTCAGTTACCTCAAATCCAACCCCCGCAATAGCAAGCCTAGCTTTAGTTGCCTCAAAACCAACCCCTGCAATAGAAACCCCAGCTTCAATTGCCTCAGTTCCAACCACCGAAACAGAAACCCCAGCTTCAGTTGCCTCAAAACCAACCTCAGTGACAGCAACCCCAGTTTCAAACCCAACCTCAATAGCAACAATACCTATCCCAGCATTATCAACCCCAGTTTCAGTCACAACAACAAACATATCAAAACCCTCCACGGGCTACTCATATCCCTCCCGTTAATCAATATCAAGTCCCTAGGATGAAATCCTATGTTCCTACTCAAGGGACATAGAGGCACAGCCTCATACCCACCACGGCACAAAGGAATGTCCACACGCACCAGCCTCAATATCCAACAGACATGCTAATGCAACAAATGCAAACCCAAATGATGGATATGCAAAATTAGGGGCAGACTAAATCCTATACCGCAGAGGATTTATACCCATATCCCTTTAAACATTCTCTTCACATGTCTTCATTCCCAAATCACTTCTCGGTACCAAAATTTGACAAATATAGGGGCAGTACCAACCCTATTGAACATATTCAAGATTTTTTTTCTAGTTGCATCGAAGTCACTCATGATGAGACATATCTAATGTGACTGTTCCCACAAAGCCTAGCTGGACCAGCAATGGAATGGTTCTCATATCTACCTCATGGCATTCAATCTTGGGGAGAATTGGCTGAAAATTTCATAGCTCACTTCCATCATAACATCGAGCGCAAGGTCAGCATCAAGGACCTTTGCGATATCAAACAAAAATATGGAGAGTCTTTTGTGAAATTCCTATAGAGATGGAGGAATACGACAAACCGTATAACATATGATGTGCCCGAACAAGACTTAATAGTCATGTTTGTTGACAATCTAATTCTAGACATGTCATTCACAACAGAGTTATAGTTAGCTCTGAACTTCACACAACTCATCAAAAGAGGAGTTTGTTTTGAGTAGAACTTAGTCAGACGAGGAATCCTTGTAGATCCCACACAAAAAAATACGAATAAGAATGCAACGGAAAAATCTAAGTGGTGGAACAAAAACAAAAATGTCACTAGCGATGGTGTCAATGATGTGAAAATAGTCAACTACACACAACCAAAGGTGTCACCACAAGGCACACCTATGGAAAACCAAAAACCCACTGGGCGCACTCAACGAGCATACACCCAGAACCAACCTCCCCCTGTACAAGTAGTCATTGTGTCAAATAGTCAACAACAAAATCAACACAAACCATGGTTTCAATTCCAACAACGAGATTTCACACCATTGGGAGAGCTGATAGAGTCAACTTTACGCAAGTTGATACAATCAAACACTATCACTCTCCCAGAAATAAAAAACTTTGAACAAGATGAAAACAAAACAAGGTGGTATAATGACAAAGATTTTTGTGAGTTTCATCAGGTGAAAGGGCACAAAATGGCCAATTGCTACCGATTGAAACATGCTATCCAAGATCTGATTGACACAGGGATCATTGATGTGATGAATACTCAAACCAAAGGCACAACTAATCACACTATATTCATGATACCTTTCATGATCACAAAAAGGGAAAAGCCTCTGGGTCTAGTGAACAAACAAAATAAGTTAACTATACATATGCCAATAGTGATAATGTCATCAATTGCCTCAATCCTTCAGATAGTCATGTGGCTACAATCACTATCAGAGACCAAGTTAACAATTGTGCTATAACAACACATCGTGCTAGAGTCATCTTACAAGGAGTACCATCCTCAAATACTACATCAACCAATCCTATAGCAAACTTGGATCCACAAACAAGCATAGTGGACCAACTAAAGCGCACACCTGCCCAGATCTCCATGTTTGACCTATTGTGCATATCTCCACAGCATAAACTGGCACTTGACCAAGCACTTTAGAATGCAGCTTTCCCAAGGGACATAACATCTGAGAGCTTCCAAATGATGTTCAACCATATAGCAGCTAACAAACATGCCACATTCACAAACTGTGATGTGCCACCGCATAAACCCCTGCATAATGATCCTCTACACTTACTTGTCCAAATCCACAAATGCGTTGTCTATAGGGTCCTTGTTGATGGTGGAGCTGGGTTAAACATATGTACTCTAAATTTAATCAAGCAACTGAGATATTTAGAATCAAGCATTGATGTCACAAGGAGGATAAATATCAAAGCCTATGATGAAGAGGAAAGGTCTCTAAGGGTATTATCATTCTACCTGTTTGTATTGGCCTTGTGGTAAAAAACACACCCTTCCAAATCTTAGACCTTGATTTTGGATACAACATGTTACTAGGGAGACCTTGGATACATGAAATGCAAGTAGTACCTTCGACATACCATCAATGCATCAAGTTCCCACACTAGGGAGAGGAGATCATCATAGAGGGAGATCCTAATACCTTCCAATATTGTAATGCGGTCCAAATCAACACTAAGAACCATGTACCATTAAACCAAGATGCAAGCATCCCATCCTCTTTAGATTCAAATCCCAAGGATGTCACACAAGTAGCAGGAAAGATAGTCATTAAACAAGATGCAAGCATCTCATCCTCTTTAGATTCAAAACTTAAAGATATCACACAGAAAGTAGGCAAGATATCTATCACAGATAAGGGTTGTGGTGAATACAGATATGAAGAAGCTTTTACCATCATGCACATGCCTCAAAGCCCAAGAACTCATGGCATGCCACAACCTGTTATTGTAACACAAACTCCACAGCCTGTTCTATTCAGATGTCCACCCACAACCTTTGTCTGGTGGGGAGACATATTGGAATAAAATCCTTTTGAACAAGACATCAATACTTGGTTACACTGAGATTTCCCTAAGACAATCCAGACTCCATTACCTTTTTCAAACTATGGTAACGGTTACACAATGATACAAAGATTTGGGTATGATGGTACAACTAGGCTAGGGGAAAGACAACAAGGTATATATGAATTGCCTCTCCCACCAACCCAGAGAAACACAAGAGGTTTGGGATATGGACAACAAAGCACTAGTCCTATGGTCCAAGACATTCAAGTCAATCATGAGCAAATATGAGATATGCACCGGGGGCACAACACAGATCATGTCCTAATAAGAAACATATTAGCACATTTTTTGCCTGCCGAAGAGGGAACCACACAATCCCAAATAAACCTACACATAGCAATCAATGATAACCAAGGAAGTGAGACATCAGATGAAAATTCCATTGAGACTAACTCCCATGAGTATGATTGGATATCCCTCCATGACTCTGAACCATCAATCCCATATTTTTCCCCTCAGGCTGACATTATCATAAATCTAGCAGACCTGTTTGACCAACTGGCCATCACTGAACAACCCTGTATAAACAAACATGTCATTTATCAAACCTCAAGTGGTATGTCCACATCATAGTCCAATTTGTAGCCACCATATCAGTAGTCCCATTCAGTCAACCAGAGTCAAACAGTAGTGAGAGTGTCTATCTTGTACACCCTAAGCTTATAGAATGGGATCAACAAGGGTTTCCTGATCTAGATATCTTCGAGAATGACAATGCGATAGCTCATTTCATGGGACTAAGGGAAGGCATTCCATCAGGAGATCACAAGGTAGAATTCTCCTTTAACCTAGACAGAGTAGCATATTTTGGGGAGGAAGCTCCTCTTTCCAGTCCACAAAAGAAAAAAGAACAAAATATTAAAAAGCTAAAAGAAGACGTATCTTCTAGAAAAAACCTCAATGAGGTGCTAGAAGTTGGAAAGAAAGAAATCCTCCCCTTGATAGAGGAGAAATTAGCATTATTAGTAGAAGAAATAGAGGAAATCAACTTGGGGGATGCCAAGAACCCAAGGAACATTTACTTGGTGAAATCACTCACTCCTGAGGAGAGAGAACAGTTCATCAATTTGTTCAAAGCAAGAATGATCAATTTTGCATGGTCCTACTCGGATATGGAAAGATTAGATCTAGAGTTAGTACTACACCACCTCCCATTGCTACCAAACACCAAACCTGTCAAGAAAAAGCTGAGAAAGATGCACCCGCACGTTGCATTGCTAGTCAAAGCCAAATTGAAAAAGCTCCTAGATGCTAAATTAATCAGACCTATACCATATGCGGACTAGATATCTAATTTGGTACCAGTTACAAAGCACAGTGGTCAGATAAGAATTTGTATAGACTTTAGGGACCTCAACATAGCATGTCCCAAGGATGACTTTCCTTTACCAAACATTGATATGATAGTAGACCTAACTTCCGAACATCAAATGCTATCACTCATGGATGGCTTTTTAGGTTACAATCAAATAAGGATCATGCCAGAGGACCAACACAAAATATCTTTCACATGTCCATGGGGAACATATTTTTGGAATGTCATGCCATTTGGTCTAAAGAATGTCGGAGTGACATATCAAAGGGCTATGACGACTATATTTCATAATCTCATCCACAAGACAATGGAAGACTATGTGGATGACATATTATCCAAGTCAATACTTCGAAAGAATCATCTATAGGTTTTGGGACCCATATTTGACAGAATGTAGGAATTCAAAGTCCGTCTAAACCCAAAAAAGTGTGCATTCGGTGTCACAGGGGGAAAATTACAGGGATTCATAGTATCACACAGAGGAATCAAAGTGGATCTAGAAAGGTCAAAGCAATATTGGACATGCCTCCACCATCAAACCTGAGACAACTCAGAGGGTTACAAGGAAGGCTCCAATCAATCAAATGCTTCATAGCTCAACTGGCAGACAAGTGCCACCCATTCCAACATCTCTTGCATAAAGACATCAAGTTCATATGGACAAAGCAATGCAAACATGCATTTCAGATATTCAAAGACTACCTTCTTAAGTTTCCTATATTGGTACCACCAGTACAAGGTAGACCTTTGCTTCTATATATCTCAACAACAAAATCAGCGTTAGGTGTACTCTTGGTACAACATGATGATGCAGGAAAAGAGAGGGCCGTCTACTATCTAAGCAGGAATTTGGTTGAATATGAGCTAAACTATACGCCAATTGAGAAGTCATGCCTGGCAGTTGTTTTCACTTCCCAAAAGCTAAGACACTATATGTTGAGTCACCAAATGAAATTGGTCACACATATTGATCCTCTCAAGTACCTCCTAAGAAAAGCAACACTCACGGGATGACTGGAAAAGTGGGTAGTGATCTTAAGCGAGTTTGACATTGAGTATGTAGACAAAAAGGCTATCAAAGGACAAGTGATAGCAGATCAACTAGCAGAGGCACCAATTTATGACCACCAGCCTATTATATCTGACTTTCCTAATGAATATATCATGACAATACAACTGGCAATTGAGGTATGACAACTTTATTTTGATGGATCATATACAAACCATGGTGCAGGGGCAGGGATAGTTCTTATCACTCCAGATCATGATATAATTCCAAAGTCTTTCAGACTTAACTTCCAATGCACCAACAACATAGTAGAATATGAAGCATTGGTCATCAATCTAAAGATAGCCATTCAATGAAGAATCAAGAACCTTAAAGTATTTGGCGATTTTTAGTTGGTCATCAGTCAGGTCAACAATGATTATATGACCAAAGATGAGAAGCTCATACCATACAGAGCATAGATGGAACAACTGTGCACCAAGTTTCATTACATTCTCTTCGAGAAAGTCCCAAGAGCACAAAAAAAAGTGGCAGATGCGATGGCTACCATAACATCACTGATTGATATTCTAGGTAATGATACCAAATTCCATTTTCTAGTGGAGAAACTATTGGTGCCATCACATCAGGCATCTATCATAGAATCAGTGTGTGTCATTGTTGGTCCTGAGTCCCCATGGTACCCAAATGTCTATAGCTATCTCCAAAACAATGTCTTACCTCCAAACTTGTCTAGGAACCAACGAAAATCCCTCATCCGCCAAGCCTCTAGGTATACCATCCTCTCAACTACTCTATACATATGAATTATAGATAGAACATTACTATGATGTCTCACTTCCATGGAATCCTAGAAATCTTTGTATGAGGTACATGAAGGAGTTTGTGGAACCCATAGAGATGGCAATATCTTAGCTAAGAAGATAATCTGAATAGGATACTATTGGCCCACAATAGAGACAAATGCACACAAGCATGTTCAAAGGTGTAGACAGTGTCAAATTCATGGAGACCTCATCCATGCACCAGCCCAGGAACTAAATCCTATCACATCACCATTGCCATTTTAAATCTGGGGATTTGACCTAGTGGGAAAAATTACACCTTCTTCAGCAAATGGACACAAGTACATCATAGCAGCAATGGAGTACTTCACCAAGTGGGTGGAAGAAATTCCCCTCACTTACATCACTAGAAAACAAATAGCCATGTTCATACTTAACCACATCATCTGTCGATACGGGATCCCCCAAACAATCCTAATAGATCATGGTACCCCTTTCCAAAACAAGGATATTGAAGACCTATGTGAACAGTTCCACATCAAACAAGGGTTCTCCTCATTTTACTACCCTCAGGGGAATGGCCAAGCCGAAGCTACCAACAAAACAATCTTGAAAATCCTAAAGAAAACAGTGAACGACTCAGGGCGAGACTGGCATTTATAGCTTAGTCTTGCATTATGGGCATACAGAACTAGTGTGAGAACACCTATAGGAGCAACTCCTTTCTCCCTAGTCTATGGATTAGAGGTGGTATTACCCCTTGAAGAATAAATCCCATCCCTAAGGATATCATTGAAGAACCTGGTTACAGACAAGGAATACAAAGTAGCAAGGCTTAGTGAACTAGAGTTACTAGCTGAAAGAAGGCAGCATGCCTTCGATCACTTACAGGGCTATCAGAATCACCTTAGAAGGAACTATCATAAGAAGGTAAAGCCACAAACATTTGAGGTAGGAGACCTTTTCCTCATGGAAAATTAGAAGAATCAAGTAGAGCGAGTCAAACCTGGTAAGTTTGAGCCTAACTGGCTAGGACCATTTGTTATTGTCAACTCTACTCAGAGTGGGGAATTCATACTAGCAACACCAGAAGGAGATCAGCTCCCCAGCTACATCAACAACATGCACCTGAAGAAGTTCTACCCTTAAAGGTCTCTACAGTTAAGACATTTATCTACATATCCAGAAAATAACAAAAAAATCAAAAAATACAAAAGTTACCTTGGTGAAAATGTGGCAATCAGGCGCCTTGGCGACAACCAAAAAAGAAAAAAAAGAAAAAAATTAAAAAGAAAAAAAAATCACTCTCTCAGTGAAAACCTGGAAATCAAGCGCTATTGAGTAGGTACCTTGGTGAAAACCTAGCAAACAGGCGCCAAGTGTTCAAATCCATCTTCACCATCAATGAGCTCCAAAAGCTTGAGCACACTTCAAAATGCAAGATTGCCTATCCCAAGCTATATCCAGAAGCACAAAACCCCTTTGAGCACCAAGCACTTACCCATGGTTAATACTAGTCCACCAGACTAGGGGGAAATTCCAAATGTCCGAAAAAATCCTAAAAATTAGAAAACTCATCAAAAATCCTAAAAAGATCAAAATCAAGAGAAAATCAATCTTCATCAAAAACAATCAAAAAATTGCAAAAATCCCAAAGCAATAAAACCAACTTGGTTATCAAGAGAGAAAGGGGCAAGCACACCTATTCAATCAAATGTCACAATCATGAGCTTTTCATATCAACATTGGGCTCATCTGACACAACTTTATCAATCTATCAATTCAATCAGCAAGCAACAGGCGACCAAGCCAAGCTATCAATTGTCACAATCATGAGCTTTGCAAACAAGCATTGGGAACATCTGACACAGCTTGATCAACTACCAACATGATCAAAGAAATCAAATCTATCAACCAAAACTATCACAATCATGAGCTTTGCAAACAAGCATTGGGCACATTTGACATAGCTTGATCAGTTGCCAACATGATCAAAGCAATCAAGCCAACCAAGACTATCCATAGAGTTTCAGCCAATCAAGAGAATCCAACTACACCAAGGAATCATACAAAAATGTTGACTAGGTCAGTCAAGTCAGTCAGATGTCAGTCTATATTTTGAGGTTATGTTCTTACGCTACTCTAGGATCCACCATGTGAGGAGAGTAGCTATGATAGATCATGATTTATTTTTGTTGATTGCTGTATGTTGAATGTTCACTTTGATTTCCAGGCCATGATGATTTAGGATAAATGTGGTAGGCACTGTCACTTATCTGGCAGCCATGCATTTCCACGATCTTAGCTTAACCTGAGAAAGAATTGGACATTCCTTCTCTTTTATTTTTGTTTGTTTGGTTTATAGAATCAAGAGCTCATAGCAATATTCAGATGGACTCTGAGTTGCTTTGGAGTTCTATCTTGGTTTCTATGGTCTTTCCCTTTACGTTGCAAACAAGAGCTCACAATGCTATCCAGATGGACTCTAAGGGCATAGGAGTTCTATCTTGTTTTCTTGGATTTCCCTTTCAGAAATCAAGAGCTCACAGTGTTATCCAGATGGACTCTAGGTACATAGGAGTTCTATCTTGCTTTATTTATTTTAGATTAATTTTAGAGGACAAGTGGTATCCAGATGGTCAATATCTGGGTTCTTTTGGCTCTCTTTCTTTTCAAATAGGAAACATAGTTGAATCCAGATGGTCAATATTTGGGTGCACTATGGGTCTCTTTCTATTCAATCTCTCTACTCCTTCCACTATCAAGAGGTCGTGGCGGTATCTAGGTGGTATGTGATCTAGATCATTCGATGCTTTTTCGAAATATCAGAAAATACAAAAAAAAAAAAAAAGATGCAATGATGACAAATATTGGAAATAGGGGCAATGACTTGGGACATTCATCCTTTCTATCAGATCATATCTATCCAAAAATGCAAAAAGAAAACTTTTCTATCATTACATTCTATTGGATCAATCTTAGAGCACATCTATCCAAACTAACTTCTTTCTAACTAATGCATTACTTAGATATTTTGTGCATAATAGATTGCATTCATTCATTAAGTGCATCAGAAAAGTACAAAACATGTTAGTTGCATACATGAAAAATCATAAACACACATGCATCCATAAGAATCTCATATAAACATGCATCTCATTCACACCATCCTGCATGACATGTCACTATCATAGGAAAAGTAAATCATCCATATATGAGTCTGCACAATATAAACACATTACATATACATTTCATCATCTAAACCACCAAATCATGTAGAATTATACATATAGAAAAGTAAACCATTGCACATCACACCAAAAACAATAGCTGCATCTCATATAAATCAAAATATCTGAGTACTATGAAGGGTCGCAAGTCTGGTCAAAGAAGGTAATCAACATGTATATCAATAAATACCAGTGTATCGGGATACAAAAATGGTACTACTCAGAGTATACAATGAATCACTACAAAAATGGTACAAGGAACATAGTCAACAAGAGCTACCCCCACCCTTTCCCGGAGGTGCACGAGGGGGAGGCATATCAAAATCTATCCTATGAGAGGACCCGGGAGCTCTGACACCACTACTCTAAGAATGTTGAGCCATGCTGGATCTCTATGACACTATGTACCTAGGCACCCTCTATGCCACAGGAACTACACCCTCACAATGGCATCTCTAGTAGTCAATCTCTCTTTGAGCGTCTCACCCAGATCTATAGTACTTGTGCAGAATCTCTATGTGCAAAACATCCTGTACACTATCAATGAAAGAGTAGACCTTGGCTTGAGCCTGTCGCTCTCTAGAATCAGCTGCTGTAACACGAGCCTCCAAGATAGTCGTACGTGCATCAGATAAGGCAAGTCAGGCCTATAGATCCTGAACCTACTGGGTGAGGTGCTCCACCTCCGAGGGATCATCATCCATACCACCCATAGTAATGTCCATATCACCCTCCTCTACCTGGCCTCCTAGTCCCTCACCTCCTCTCTGCCTGATAACCAAGGAATCATCCGTACTCTCTGAGCTCTTGCCTGTGCTGCTCCTAGTACTGCCACTCTCCTCAGAGGAACCTATCTTAGCACTCTCCTCATCTAGAGCCTCCACTTCTATATCCATAATATCCACATCCACATCCTCAATAATAACCTGATCCTCATGTCGGGGATCCAAAACTACAGTTGTCCACCTACGCACCCTCTGAACTAATTGGGGTGCCTCCTCTTGTCATGCCCCAAAATCTGGGCATTTAAACCTTAATCGAAAGAACATAAATTTTCATTTAAACATGTTATAAGAACTAAAAGAGATGAAATATTTTCAATACCTTTACATATTTCACAGATTAAACTAATAGAAAGTTTGATATATGATTTCAACAACATATAATAAAGCTATAATCCTTAAGATTCATTTTTTTATCACTTTAATAGATCAAAAATAATACTAATTTTGAAGTAGCCAATAATGCAATTACTCATACAAGTATATAGAACAATTTCTTTCTCTTTTATTACAAGGAAATAGTGAATACAATTCCTTCAAAATATATTAACCTTAAAACAAGGGAATTACAAATTTCCAATTCCTTAAAAATGTTTCAAGAAGAACTTTAACCAAAGTGACTTTGAGAAGGGGGTTACAACAAAGATTCCAAGACACCAGCTACTCATCCAGGACCTTTCTCAGGACCTGCAATAACATCAAGGTTGACCATGGAGGCTCACCTCCCAACCTAGGCCTTTTCAAGGCCACCCCCGAGCTAGGGGATCTAGAAATGAACGGAAGACATACATACAAATAAGAATCCAACAATAATTCATCAAGAAATTTCCCTCCCAAGGTTTAACAAAGAGAAGGTCTCCAAGAAACCTTCTCCAAAAGTGGGGTGATAGTGTACAAGCCCAGGCGGAGAAAGCCAATAATAAAAAATATGTACACTAGGAATGGGCCACACATGGACTCAACATTCCTAAGTACCACATATAAAATCCTGTTCCATGGCCACACATGGACTCACGAACAGATTTCTACCCTTCACCTCCATGCCCTTCAATGACAACTGGAGTAAATTTACCATTCTTTCACAAAACAAGTTAAGGCTTCAAGCTTTCCAATTTCTTATGAACCCCAAATTCCTTGGGAATTCTTGGCATCATGGGCACCCATATACCCATGTTTATCCCTCCACACTTGGAGACTCTACACTCCTGGTGTCTCAACTTATCAACCTCCTAAGGTACTCTTCCCTCCCTAGGATGAGCGTGCCTTAAAGACTCCCAAAATAAGTATGAGCACAAATAAAAAATAACATAAACAAGAAACTCAAATAAACATACTTAGAGTAAACCAAAAATTCATACAAGACTTAACACAAAAACTCCATGAAGTTGAAAACATAAACTCAATGAAACATACATGGAGTAGTCCATAACTACATACAAGATTCCATTAATGGAGCTCAAGCCATAAACATGCTAAAGAAAACATAAAGACATCTTTACTCTAAGGAAACTAACCTCAATTCCAAGCTATGGAAATCACCAAGTTGATTGAGAAGAGCTTCCCCTTCCAATCCTTCTCCTTCTCTCCAAAACTTACTCCTACAAATGAATCTGTCTCTAAAAGTAGAGAGTGGGTGTGTACCCAAAACTCCCTCTAAGGCCTTCCTAACATAGGCATTCTTCCTAAAATATCAGGAGTCATAAATGGAGGGAAGACTCTAACCCATCTACTCTCCCCACTTGCCTTCTTCATAAATGGACTTAAATGCTTGTAAGGAAAGAAGGGATGGCTTAACCAAAGTCTTCCAACTCTCCAAATTCGCCACTTCCCAAAATGGTGACTTTAGGGGAGTCATAAATCAGTTTGAAGACTCTTAATGGGCTGAAAATGACCCCTAACCCCTAAGGTACTAAGTGGGGTAGTTATTTTTGACCCTACTTACTCTCTGGGACTCCAAATGACCCTTCTAAACTCTACCCAAGGTTAAATCTCGAAAATCCAACCTACAAGACTCAATCTAATCTCTCTCTTGACTCAATCTCATCTCAATCTTATCTTCCTAAACCTTAGGGTAAGAATAGGGACTATACTAGGTAACTCCTGGGTAAGGTTAAGCCTATGCTAGTCACATTCACTAGCCATGCCCAACACAAAGAGTGCACATGTGTCAAGTGACACAATAATTTCACATGAGCATGACTTATTACACATTTACTTAAATAAATACATTACAATTATACACCACATTTTTACGAATAAAAAGACAATACAACGAGGTCCATGTCTCTTTATATATACAGGGCCTTAGCATCATGATTTTCACATAGGTTCATTCCTGAATCCCTGATTAGTACCATGGTCAAATTTCATGCACACTCATTGCACCCATCAGTATGTCCAATAAATCAACACATAAAATAATAGAATACATAATGTAAGTTGAACATACATTCACTCATACTCGCAACAAGGATTCATTTGAACTTAACAATATCTACATCTATTCCATATGCATAACATACTCTTAATAAATCTGAATCTTGATTTCATCTAACATCCACATACTAATCCAATATACAAAACCATCAAAACTAAATCCTAAATAGAAGTCTACATCACTCACACAAAGTATCTAATAGATTCCCCGATCATAATCAGGTGTTGTTTACAAGAAAAGGATTCAATAGATCCATAAAGAATTCATGCATCCCAATAGTCCAACTATAACAAAATCTGAATCGGCAAGAGAACATATAAATGATAAATAGTGTTAAGATCATGTCAGACTGGGGTAGGCCTCACACCTCTATGGCCTCCTCCTCCAAAATGGCACCCAACCCAACTCTAGGAGCACTAGTACGAGCCCCACTCTGGCCACCTCTGGTCCTAACCCCTCTGCCAGCACCCTCGAGACCAAGATCATCGCCTCCATCATCACCCCTGCCTCATCCTCTGTCTCTACAACCATCCCTACCCCTACCACCATCTCTACCAGCATCCCTCCCTCCCCTACCACCACCTCTACCTCCACCACGGCCTCCCATACCACACCGTACCCATCAAGCCCTCCTCATAACAGTCCTGGGAACATGACATGAGACATCTGTCAGTGTGATCGATCGATGCTGCAACCAATGGGCATCATATTGCGGTGTAGTGCCTACAAAAGACAAATTCAACTATCAGTACCAAAGAAGATAAAGAAAAAAAGTACCATAACAAGATATGAGCAAGAATCAAAGAGCAGAAAGGAAGTACATAAGCATATCAAACACAAGACAAACCTAGGTCTACAGTGGAAGAGCACCAGGTCCATGCCACGGGAAGTAATCCTAAGAACTCAGTGCGAGCAGCATCAAGTGATACCACAACACCCTAAACAACAACATCCCTCAACCTCCAAGAAAAGTAGGCGTAAGAATTAGATACATCCTGCTGCTCTCCAAATTGATGTAACACCCTATCAGTGTTATGAAAATCTATCATATGGATGTGATCAGTCATGCAACCAATCAAGTATCTTTGTTGTTGACAAAATGGGAGATGGATGTCCTATCCATCCCAGATGGGACAATCTTTGTACAGCCTCTAGATAAAATAAGGAATCATATCTAGCTGTTGCCACCAATATGAAAGATGACCCATATGAGTCTGAACAATAGCACCATCATACATGAACACATATGGCCTATCTGCAAGGAGAGCATGGGAACCAACAGGACGACAGACTGCTATATGCTTCCATGCCCAAATCTATAGCAAAGTAGCACCACAGCCGAGCGACTTACCATCAAGGTAAGCCACATACAACATGTGAAAATGCATGTGGGCCAACATGCATGGACCCCAAGCAAAGACGGTATGGTCCCAGACCATACTCTGTAAGACACCACCAAAGCCAACAGAAAAACCACGTTGTCGGTGATTGGGGCATAGAATCCCACATATCAAACTACCCAACAGCATGGACAGTCTATCAAGGCCTAACCCAAATATAGACCAAGGGATGTCATAATCACCAGCAAGCTTGAGCTAATCCTGGGGCAATCCAGAGAGCCCAGTCAATGCAGTAACACCAGTGCATGTGGAATACTCCATAAGCTCACCCTGGATAGGAAGTTGGAGGATGAGATACACATCCTCCAAAGTCATGGTACACTCCCTGGTGGGTAGCCACAAAGTGCACATCTCTGAATGTCATCGCTCTACAAGAGCAGAGATCAGACCCCTATTGGTCATGATCTCAGGCATATAATACAACCAGTACAAACTAAGATCACAAAGCACTGACCTCTCATCCTTGGTCAGCTAGAATTGATACATGAGTCTCGCTGGTCTGGACTCCCGACACTGCAAGATCTGCCCAGTGAACGGCACATAGAGTAAGAACAAAAAATTATCAGTTTCAGTCATTGAGGAAAGTAACAAAAGCTAGAAAACGCAGATAACAGACAAGGAAAATAGGCAAACAGTGCAAAAAAATCAATTACGGTAATCAAGCATGGAAAATGTGATACTTTTAAGCGACTGTGAAACACAAATAGCAAGTATGACAAACAAATTGCAATTGCAGCATTTTACAAATACAATTGCGGCACACTTATCAATTATGGTATTTAACTGGCAATTGTGGCATTTAAACCGCAAATGCGGCAAAACCACGCTTGATTGCGGCACACATGACTTTTTTTTTCCAAAAAATATGATTTTAAAAAGCAATAAATACAAGCATTAATGACATGCAACATGAGAAAACTCATCGGACGTCTAGAGCTAGCTGGTCTGCGGTAGGTCCAGACTAGGTCGAAGATCTAAAAAATGCCAGGAAGGCCAGCCATCACTCAAAAATAGAAGAAAATAAGGCCGAAAATAGAAGACAAACTCACCAAGATAATCAGAGCTTCGAGATCACAAAGTGACAAATAAAGAGCTCTCTTCGCTACTTCTAGGGGTTCCGAAAAACCCTAATTTTACTAGGAGCTCCAAAATTTCTTCCCGGTCCCTGGAAACTTCGACGGTCAATTATAGGGGCATATTAAAGTATTTTTCAATTTCGTCAGCTACCCAGTACCAGAAATTACAGTTTCAACAAATCAACGCTTGTCTCGCAACTTTTCACTCAAATTTGTTGAGGGGGCATAAATACACCTATTGCTACCAGGGAAAGCTAGGGCAAAATCAAAAAATCTTTGACACACTGCGACAAGTCACATCGCATCAAAGAGGGGCAAATGTAGACACCCTAAAATGGATAGGCTTGCGACTTTACATTAAAACCACTAATTTTCATCTATTAATTAATATTTTTTTAATCATTAATTAATCATCTATTTTCCTCTAAAAGCATTCCCAAAATCATCTAATCAAATTCCCAAAATTAATTAAATAATTAATTTTATTTAATTAAATAGCTTTAATTGATTAATTACCATTAATTGATTAATTAAACTCAATTTCCTATAGTTTAAATTCAAATATTTAAACTTACTAATTAAATTCTTCCATTTAAATTAATTTCAATTAAATTAATTTAATTTCATCAAATAATGCAATTCTTAATAAAAAAGTGTTGAAAACAATTATTAAATAAATGAATTAAATACTCATTTATCTTCAAAGAGATAACTCCAATCAGATCACATGGGTCTCTCCAGTCCACATGGGTAACTTCACCCACCTCTTTAGTTCAAAAAGGTAACTCATAATTAGCTCTTCAGTCAACCAAACTCTATCTCCTCTATACCAAATGAAGAGGTGGAGTTTACTGAGGACCTCTCCATTTCCTTTTGATCTCAACTGTTCATATCATCACCAATTCCTATATAATAAACCCTTCATAACCATTTGAAGGATCAAGGATTTCAAGCTTTCGTGTACTATTACTCCGTCAGTTTGGTTCTAGCATTCAAGCCATCTTGCGATCACACACCCATTTCAATTAGCAACTTCTCAACACTTCTCAAGTCATAGACGATGTCCCGCCAATACTGAGCATCAATAAACAACGTTTCAGAAAGAGTAGAGAGAGACAATAGAAGCTTCAAGCATCGTGGGGTTTGCATTCATTTATTTTCTTTTCTCTTACTTGTACATTTTATTGATTACATTTCATTTTTATTCGTTTGGTAGTATCGTGTATTTGGTTTATATCAATTGTGAAACCTTTGCTACTGACCCTTACCTTTGGAAAGCTTGGGAATCCCCGAATCACGAACGAAGAAGAGGTGTACAATTAGATTATTAAATCAATAATTTAATTAATTGAATTGAGTAAAGGTGTAAATCTTCTAGATTAATTTTTTAATATTAATGGACTTACAGTTTTAATAGATCGAAATCTTAAGAAGATTAAATAATGGACTGATGTTTTATCTAAATTTATTAGTTAATTATTACTTTAATATTAAAATGACTTTACACTTTTGAATTACAAGAATTTATGTTGAGATAAAACTTAATCAATGGTTTCCAAATTAAATATCAGATAGGTTAATAAAAGGGTTATCTAATAATTTTTATGATTAACTATTGATATTTAATATGTTTGATTATAAATTTGTGGGACGTAATTTAATTAAGGTTTTTAATAAAATATCTAAAATGTATTGAAAAGTATAATATTATATATAGATGTTTATGTTATATGATTATGGTAAGTAAGTTTAGAGTGAGATTTAATTAATTGAAAATTTGATTTGAGATAGTAAACATAGTTAAAAGATGAATAATACCATTGTATTAATTAACTCTTGGATTTAATGGATAATATATATTAACAATTTTATATAGTTGAATTTATCAATGATGTTTAGACTTTTTCTTTTACTTTTTATTGGAACGTGTAAATCTATCTAGGGTGCAATATTAATCGAATAAGTATAATATATTTATTATTATTTCACCTTAAATTAATTTATGAGTGGGTTTTGAAGGTTTTAATATGTTGAAGATTATGGGTGGACTTGGGTTTAATAATTGAATGAGTGGTTTAAATGCTAAGCTTGTATAATGAGGAGCTTAATAATTGTATAACTTGAGTTATTTTATCACACACATGTAAATGTATTAAAATAAATAATCTAACTCTTGTCAAATTCAAAACAGTTTTTAAAGGGGTCCTATAATGATAAGAATTTAAGGATTAAAAATTAATTAAGTTTATTAATTTGATATTTAGATAATTAATTATATTGATATTATTATTGACATTTATTAGTTATTATTACTAAGGATTATTAAATAATTTAATTTTAATTAAACCTAACATTTTAATAGGGTTTCTTTAAACAAGGGTTAGTGAAACACTTTTAAATGATGAGATCTACTTTAATGTGTTAAGAATATAGTAATAATTTTAGTTGAAATGTTAAATCTAAAATATGCTAGGGAATTAATGTAATTATTATGTTAATTTAATTCCCTTAATTAAAATGTAATTAGGAGGCTGAGAAAATAACTTGGTGATTAAACTAATGAAACCTTGAAATCTTATCAATAGGTTGAGGGATGTTGACATGTGGTCATGATTCCCCTTGACCCTAATGGCTACTCTTGCAACTACCGCAACCTAACTCAATAGTTATGTAAACACAGAACTAGATTTATAAACTTTGGAGACCTCCCAATTGTAACCAACAATGCATTTATTGCTATTCAAAAAAAAGTTGTTGCATTTTGGACGTTAAATTTGGGCATGACAGAAGATAACTAGAGGCTTATAAATGTGGTAATAAGTCTTTGGGTTGATTTAAGGATTAATTTTTGAGGCCACTGATTCACCCCCCCCCTCTCAATTATTCTAACAATTGGTATCAGAGCTTGTGTGCTTAGAAGGAAGGTTTCAAGACCTAAGCTAAAGATCACAAGATGAACAGACGAGATGTGCCCAAGTTGAATAAATACAAATTTGCTTCATGGAAAAGAAGGATAAGACTCCACTTATCAGGTATTGGAAATGATGTTACTCAATACTTAGATACTGAATATGTGTTTCCCACAGGAGCATTCATAGTTGAACAAATGAGAGAGAAGCATGAGCACAACTGCATGATAATAAAGCTTGCTTCCTCACTCTTCGATGCTGAATTTGAAGATGCCAAAACATGCACAACTGTAAAGAAGATGTGGGATAAATTAAAGCTTGTATATGGTGGTGATATAAATGTTCTGAGAGCCAAGGAAAAAAATCTTAGAGGAAATTTTGATGATCTCAGAATGAAAGAAGGTGAAAACATCACACAATACAACACAAGAATCAAAGAGGTAGTCAATTCTATCCGAGGAGTTGGAGGTGTACTAGATGAAGAGACACTGGTAAGTGAAATTCTAAAAACCTTACTGCCTACTTATTCTATTAGAGTATCTTCCATACGAGAAATGAGAGCAGTAGTAAATAACAATGTTACTCTAGATAGTTTGATTGGAAGACTAATTTTATTTGAGATGAATACCTTTGATAATAGTGTCTTACCAAACATAGAGTCTGCATTCAAATATTCTTTGAGAATAAGTAAATCAACTCATAAAAATACTATGAGAAAAGATAGTGAAAGTGAAAGTGAAGAAGAAGATCTTGATGAAATTGAATTACTTATGGCTAGAAGAATGCAGAGAAGCAAAGGTAAATACAAAGGTAAATTACCACTTGTATGTTTTAATTGTAAAGAGATTAGAAACTTTGCTGCAAGATGTCCTAACAGAAGAAAAGATGACAGAAGTAATGACAGATCATTTGAAAACAAGTTTGACAGAGGTGATAACTAAGATTACAGAAGCAACCAAAAATTAGGAAGAAGAGATACCCCAGAATACAAGGACAAAGGAAAGAAGGCCAGTTACCTAGCTACATGCAAACATGAAGATACTGACACTGAATCTCATGAAGAAATCAAGATGGTGTTTGTGGATGTAAAAGATGATTCAGATGAAGATGAAAGGTATGTAGAAACTACACTAATATCTAAAGTTAGCAAGAATGATATCTAGATCATAGAGAGTGGCTGCACTCACCACATGACCGGTGACATAGAAAAGTTTAATAATTTTGAGTATTATAATGGTGGTACAATAAGAATGGGTAATGACACACCTTGTCCAGTTGAAGGTAAAGGAACTATAATGTTGAATAACTTGATAAAATGTGAAAATGCTTATTGGGTGAAAGGATTGAATTATAATCTATTGAGTGTTTCTTAGCTAAATAATTTAGGTCATCGAGTAGCATTTGAGAATAAGAAGACAAAGATCTTCAATGAATCAAGAAGATTGATCGGAACTGGTGAACAGACCAAAGGTAACATATTCTATCTGAATTATACTAAGACCACTTTCTTAAGGGCTAGAAACAAAGACATATGGTTGTGGCATAAAAGATTATGTCATAAATTTTGACACCATGATAAAGATAAGAAAAAAGAGAAATGTAAGAAGCTTACCGAGCATGTCAAAGCCAGACAATATCATATGAAAAAATTGTCAAAAAGGTAAGATGACAAAGTCTAGTTTCAAAAGAAAAACCCATACATCTGATACAATTCTAGAATTAGTCCATACTAATCTATGTGGACCCATGAGGACAAAGAGTTACTACAGTGATAGATATTTCATTCTCTTTGTTGATGATTACTCTAGAATGATGATAGTTATGTTTCTAAAAGATAAATTAGAAGCATTCAAGATGTTTAAATGGTACAAATCAATGGTAGAAAAACAAAGTGGTAAGGAATTGAAATGCTTAAGATCATATAGAGGAGGGGAATCTATTTCAAATGAATTCACTAACTTTTGGCAATGAGGATGGAATCAAAAGACATGTATCTGCACCGAGAACACCACAACAAAATGGAATTGCTAAAAGAAGGAACAAATCCATTGTTGATTTTGCAAGGACACTGATGATAGAGAAAGACATCACCCAAATCTTTTGGAGGGAAGCTGTCAATACTATTGTTTACACATTGAATAGAGTACAATTGAAGAAAGACACCAAGAAGACACCCTATGAGCTATGGTATGGTTACACACCCAATGTAAGTTACTTCAAGATCTTTGGTAGTCAATGTTATATATTAAAAGATGATAGAAATGGAAAGCTTGACTCCAAAAGTGATGAAGGTATCTTTCTAGGGTATTCCACCAAGAGAAAGGCTTATAAATGTCTCAATAAAGCCTCTAACAAAATTGTTGAAAGTGTAAATGTAAAGATACATGAATTTGCAGAGAATAATTAAAAGGAAAGCAAAAAAGAACCTGAGGAATACAACACATTTGTTTATAATGAATAAACTGACACTCTACCTGAACAACAATGTATAGCTCCTGAGCAACAAAATATTGCAACCGAGAATCAGGCTGTAAATAATGAAAGTTGGGATATTGATCAAGATGATGTATCAAGTGATTGAGATCAGAATGAAGGAAAACATGATGATCAAGATGATAGACAAAGAATTGAACCTATAATTTCCAATTATGTTAGAAGGAACCATCCACAGAACCAGATCATAGGAGACAAGAAGGCTGGTATGAGAACTAGAAGTAAGTCTATAAACACAAGATGTCTAATTTTTGATTTTGAGCCAAAATTTGTCAATGCTGCACTTGATAATGAAGAATGGATTAGTGCTATGAATGAAGAAATTGATAATATTGAGAAAAATAAGACATGGACACTTGTATTGAGACCAGATGACAAGAATGTCATCGATACCAAATGGATATTCAGAAATAAGCTGAATGAGAATGGAGAAGTCACGAGAAACAAAGAAAGACTAGTATGCAAGGGGTATGCACAATAAGAAGGGGTTGACTATGGAGAAACCTTTACACCCATTGCTAGGCTAGAAGGAGTGAGAATATTACTTGCTTATGCTGCATTTAAAGGACTCAAGGTATACTAGATGGATGTCAAGTTTGCATTCCTAAATGGAATGCTTGAGGAAGAGATATACATTGAGCAACCAAAAGGGTTTGTTGATCCAGACAAGAGGTCCATGGTATGTAGACTACACAAATCCTTGTATAGATTGAAACAAGCATCAAGAGCTTGGTATGAAAGACTTCATTCCTATCTCATAAGTATTGGATTTGTAAGAACTAGTGAAAATAGTAATCTTTATTTGAAGGAAGATACTGATGCTAACATTTTGATTGCTGAAATATTTTTTGATGACA
>MU226429.1:1743057-1780438 GCA_018584345.1 Thuja plicata
ATATATGTGTTTGAGTGGCTTTCACACCTTTTTAGGGTGAAAAGACACAACTCTTATTACAAATTATTTTGAAAAAACAATAAACTAACTAAAAAATAACTACCTAACTTTCGGATTTGGCTTTGGTGAAAAATCCAAAACACCTCGTGAAAAGATAATATTTTTCTAGAGATAGGAAATTTGATTTTCCAAATTGGGTCGGTTTTAGATTTTTAAAATTTGACCATCTTTATCCTCTATAAAAACCATCTTTATAGAAGGTCTAAATTCCAGCATTTTCTGAAGGCTTCGATTAGTTAGTTCTATTTATTTGTGTCATAGAGCTTCCTTTGATATATTTTTATGCAGAAACATGCTTCTTGATAATGGATTGGGACTTCTAAATTATCAAAATTTAGGGTACCACTAGTGGCTCTTTCTTGGGACGTGTGCTCCCTGTGAGTATAGAAATATTCCAGCTATCTCTGGAGAAGAAGACCAAGAATCCACACTTAATCTGATGCAAAGTGATTTGGTTCTCATATTGAAGATTTATCTTTACACCAATAGGCTCATGAAGAAATTTCATAGGAACATTCAATTGAGTGGCCCCAGCCCCCCCCAAAAATTAACACTTCTTCTTTCCTCTATTGAACACATAATTTTGATCATGTAATAGTTTGGATCTCCCAAATATGATGCCACCACTCTCATGGAAAACATTCATTTCTCTATTAAAACACTTTGAATTTTGTTTACCTTTAGAAAAGTTAGTAGGTGCACTGTATTCCTTTCTAAATAGAATATCCCCATGCATTTGATCAACCCTACAAGTAATGAGATTAAGCTCTTTTGCTTGGATGCCTTTACGTACACAATTTTCCCTATACTCAGGATGTTGTTTCTTTTCACAAAAAGGGTTTGGAGATAACTCACATTCAGGGACTTCCTTCTTATCAAGAATTTGATCAGATAGGATACTTAGATAATTTTCAGAACTAATCTTCAACACATTCTCCTCATTATGTATGTTTGATTCCATCTCATCTTCACATGTTTGATACAACTTCTTCTCATAGAATGAAATAATTCATGTCTCACTTTTTGAATACACTTCCCCATACATATTTTGAGTTTCAGTATCTTCAAAATGATCACTAGGCTCATTGTCTTTATCATGATGTTGATCGATTTGATTACATATAAAATATTCTTCAAATAATGGATTCAAGGATATAGAGAACACTGGCATATCTCCATTAGAGATTTCATCTAAAACTTCTTCGTGTTCATATGTTGTATGTTGTTTTATTTCATCTCTATTATTTGATTCTTGAAATTTATCATCTTCTTCATCTAGTACCCACTGAGTATGTACTGATCCATCAACTTGCTTATCATGGTGCATTGAGAAAAAAATTTGACCACTCTTCTCAACATGTTTTTGATATTCCATGTCTAGTAAATATGAGATTTCTTTTGTACTAAGAAGATATTCTTCCTCATCATCATGGTCATTGATACCTATTTCCATGCAAATATCACTACATACAGATTCTACTTCAATCTGATCCAAATTTTCTTCCTCTATGTCATAATTCTTTTCTTCCCTCAATACTTCACATATTTGCTCAAGAAAATCTAGTAGTTGATAATCGTGGTAGATTCCTAGCTCACAAATTTTATCCATTAATTTTCTTCCCAAAGGACTGATATCTGAAGGTATTTTCTGATAGATCTTTATCATTCTCATGAACAAATGTAGTGCAGGTTCACCTTTACATCATTCCAAACTGAAGAATGTATCCAAAGGGGACATGCAAGATTCTTCCTCCAAAATATAATTTTTCTCTCTTTCTTGTGCATAGCACATGTCTTGTTCATAACACATGTTTTCTTCTCCACCACTCGCATCATAAAACATATCAAGAAACCACTGCTCAAACTATCTCCATGATGAAATGGATTGTGTGGGTAGTGATTCATATACTTTTCTGGCATTATCTTTTAACGTCCTAACAAATAGCCTCAACACCTGATCCTCTGTAAAAACCTCATAATCTTCTATGAATGTATAAGATGCGTCCAAGTGTTATAGTGTTGATTCATCCCATTCTCCATGGAACTTTGGTGGAAGTTATGAAATTTTAGGGGATAACTTATTTAGGATGCATTGAAATCTCCTAAGATCCAATGACATGATACCATCTGGAATAAAAGGCTTTCTTTGAAATGATGGATACATTTGAACAATAAATCCACCATCTCCTTCTGAGTCTTCTCCCTCAGTAGAGTCACTGACTAAAATGCTTTGTTTAATAGAGTCACCACCTTCTTATCAGAAGGAAAATATTTACTATCTTCTGAGTTCTTTTCTCCCAGTAGAGTCTTAAATATATCACTATAGCTTCTTAATAAAATGCAAAAATGTTCTTTTGAACAAGTCCCTAGTAGAGTCACCAATATGTTGGTGCTTAGATTAGTAGATTGGATTTCCTATGGACTTGCCAATCCAATTCTTGGAAACCCAAGTGATTTGACCAACTAAAAAGTCACAACCAAGGAAAGGTTGGAACTTCTGCAATTCTGGCTCTACAAAACCAAGGCTGGTAGGCCTATACCTTGACTTATCCTTCAAGTTACAAGGCTTTTTATAGAAGATAAATAACACTTTAACCTTCTCTCTCAAGTATGGCAAGGCACTTCAAAGAAATCTAACTGAAAGCAATATATATCATGAACTATAAATTGAAATACTTTAAGTAATTGAAAGAATGTTTAGTAAATGTGTATGTAATTTGAAATGAACAGATAGATAAGATATCACAAAACTATGAACAATGAACTAAATAACTATAATCCAAATAAGCAAGAAAGACTAGTGCCTTAATCAACCATGGGCAATAGAGTCACTATCATTCCAATCTTATGTTCAACCTCAGAGATAGTTTTACAAGAAAACTTATCACTTCAAAGGTGTTTTGGAATGTCCATGCAACCTAAAACAAATTCAGAGATATTTCAAAAGGGTAATACTTCTCAGATGACAGCCCAATTGACTGAGGCCTCAATCAACAGGATTTAACCATGCAAAATGAGAAAACTAATTGAAAATACAGACTATATTGAATCAAGTCAAGAAACATGCACATCAAACTATCACTTTGAAGAAGTTCTATTGGTTTATTCGAGGGACTAATTATAAAATGATTAATGAAACAATTGCATATATGAAGAAAAATCACTTATCTTTATTGATTTTAAAGAAATAGTACATCTAGGTCCATGTTATAGTTGTTGATCCAAAACTATCCAAATATGTGAAATTGTATTATTGTAATGTCTTCTCTTTACATTTTACATTATGTATATATATGTGTTTGAGTGGCTTTCACACCTCTTTAGGATGAAAAGCCACAACTCTTATTACAAATTATTTTGAAAAAAACAATAAACTAACTAAAAAATAACTACCTAACTTTCGGATTTGGCTTTGGTAAAAAATACAAAACACCTCATGAAAAGCTAATATTTTTGCTAGAGATAGGAAATTTTATTTCCCAAACTGGGTCATTTTTAGATTTTTTAAATTTGACCATCTTTATCCTCTGTCAAAATCATCTTTGTAGCAGGTCTAAATTCCAGGATTTTCTAAAGGCTTCAATTAGTTAGTTCTATTTATTTGTGTCATAAAGCTTCCTTCCTTTGATCTTTTTTAGTATGGAGAAACATGATTCTTGATAATGGATTGGGACTTCTAAATTATCAAAATTTAGGATACCACCACAAGCCATAGCATTCATTAGTCAATTCAGAGCTTATTTTATCCAGTTTGCAAATTTCTCATACATTCGTCTTGCAGGATTCGATGATTTCCCTTTGAAATTGCCCAGATATCCAGACAACATGATCGTGATGGTTGAAGTGATGAGGAAAGCATTCTAGGTGAACCTAATTTGTGCAGGTTCCTAATAGAAAGGCTATGATTTCCCAATGACTGTTGGAGCCTACAGATGTGTGTCCTAGTCTGATGTGAAGAATGTATTAAAAGCCTTCTCAAAGAAGTTTCAATTAGAAACATATGATGTTCTAAGGCCGCAGTATGATCCTATAAACTATGCCCAAGATTAATCAAAAATAGGTCATTCTATTCATCACATTGATGACATAGAAGACTATTGGGCCAACTATAAAGATAATCTATAAATCATAGATCAATTTATTGCCAAATTAACTATTGAACAAATCAAAAGGTTCAAAGTTAATATCATAGTTGAAGGCATAGAAGATAATGGCCAGCATATGTATGATGATACATACATAGAGAAGATCAAGCCCCTTCCCATAAGCTCTAAACCCATGCTAGGTCAAGCTATTGATGACTTGGAAGCCTTGATGGGTGTGATTTATATAAGGACAAAACAATTGGTTGAATGGACGATAGGCAGGAAGAAGATGTTGGAAAGGAGGCCCCCATCTCAAAAAACTCCAAAAAAAGAGACTGGGGGTACTCCCACATCATCTTCAGAAAATATTCTAACCATATCCAAAGAATTAGTTCAACCAGTGGGTGGAGGTGATGAGCCTCCTGAAAAGATGATTCCACTAGACAAGACTTCTGGAGATGGCTCAGCCCCAATCATTGGTTCCAAAGAAGAAGCAGTCTCTACAGAACCAGTCAAGTCTATGAATGAGCCTGTTAAGAATACAAAAATAGAGAAACCAGCCAAAGTCAATACCATGGGCATGCAAGGTGATACCTCAACCCAAGATAATCCAAGGAGAGTGGGCAAAGATAGTTCTAGCACAATAGCCACAAAATAATCAGATGAAGAGGCTGGAAAGAAACAAAAGGTTGCTCAATTTATTAAATTGGTTTCCTCCTCCCCTACCTCAGTGAACCCATTTTCCTCTAGGCCTAAAGCTACTCCTCCATTCATCAGGAAGATTTTCATATAATATTTGGTCTCTTCCACTAAAATCACTAGCGCGGAGTCTTGGATAGAGAACACTTTAGAGAGCAAGAGGAACAGGATCAAAGAAGGAATTCCCAATAAGGATACACTCTCATGGGCCCTACAATCCAGTGTGACTATGAGAAAGGTGAAGAAAGAAAAGACCCTATCTACATTAGGTTGAGACCCAGAAATAGGGCACTTTACCATGGAGGTAGCAAAGCCCACCAGAGAAGGCAGAATTGAAGATTTGACTGCCTCTAATTTTGAGCTACAGTCATTTGATATGGGACTAGCTAGCCATGATACTAAGGTGGATTGGTGGAAATACACTAACATGGTAATTGAAGAAGAGCTCAAGGAGATCAAGACTGCTAAATTCCAGCTTAAAGAAAAGGTCATTGAACTAACTAACTTTATCAGATATCTAGTTACTTTGGTTGCTAGCATTCTGAGTGACCAAACCACTTTCGACCCCAATGTTGTAGAGAATCAATCTATCATAGATGAGTTGCAGGAAGATAGAAATTTTGGGTATATTGGTAAATGATGGATTGAGAGACTCAAATCCAAAGGGCTGGTAGTTGTTGAGCAGTTGGGTAAAACTCTACTAAAGTTGGAGAAAGAGAGGAGCTACATTGAAAATAATTTGCAGAGTCTCACATCGGAGAGGGTAAAGTGTCAAGAATGCATAGTCATGCTACATGTAGCATTAAAATGAAGACTAAGGAGGCAATAAAGGCTGGGATTCTATAGAAAGGAGATGAGCCTCTACTTGAATGGCTTCAAAGCCTAGAGTTTAAGACTGAAATGATCATTCAATCTGAAGTAGGGCTGTAGAAGATAGATGTTAAAATCAAAGAAGAGCAAAGAAAAGATTTTAAACTCCTTTAGGGTCTTCACATGGAATAAAAAAAAAGTGGTCAAGGAAAAGAGATGATCAGAGTGACCAACATGCATAAATCCTTCTCCGACTATGTTGATAAGATGGCAGAACAACCTTCTTCTCACTTGGATAAGGTGCCAAAACTCCAACAGTTGAGTTGATGCATCTATAAAGCTATAGAAGAGTTGAAGGATTGGGTAGATGTGGTTAAGAGCCTGACCAATGGTCATTCCAAGTGGCTCATCAGATATACCAATTTCCATATCAATAGACATAAAGAGCTAATTCTGGTCATCACAACTATCACCACCTATAGGGCGAAAATAGATAAGGGAAAGAAAATGGAAACATAAATATTCCCTCTTGTATTAATTTTGATAGAGCTTGTAATCGATAAACATGTGTTTATCATTTCTGGTTAGGAAAGTTGAACTATTTTGGTTACCCCTTTTTGTAACGGTCCAACTCTGGGATCTATATGTACTATTTTGAAAATAAATACAAAGGTCGGCTAAATTTTGGTGTGAAGAACTTCATTTTTTCTGAGTCAAATTTGTTATGTCTTTATGCCAATACTTTAACTGTTCCATTGCATTTATCTTTCTATCAATTTGAGTGTTTCTTTAAATTGGATTTACATTTCAAGATTGAACCAAAGTTTTGTATTATGATTTGATGTGGTTAATTGAGGGGAAATTTGGGTGTTGTCCATAGTTTCTAAGAGATGTTCCTATGAAATAGATTGATTCATCATCACTGAGTTATAATTGATCTTTAGTTTTGCATTTGCATTATCATTATCTATTCTTGCATTGCCAATTTTAAGATCTTATATGATTTGTAAATCTTGAAATTTGGCTAAATAGAAAGTTGAATCTACTTCCCTTTAGCGGTAGGTTGATCTTTCTTTTCTCTAGGTTCAGCTTCTTCTTCATGATTATCTGTGAATAAAATGTAGTTACCAAAATCTATTTCTTGGTACAAAATTTGGGCTTTAGGGTCATCAAAATTTAGCATTGTGAACTTTTCTTTCTCTTCAAGAACCAATTTTATCTTTTTGTTACCCACCGGGATCAAAGCTTGAGACCAATTCAGCTTTATTTCTCCTCCTAGATCTCTAAAAAATAATAAAGTAATGACTCATAAACACATTAACACACATATTTTTAATGTGGAAACCCTGTTAAGGGAAAAACCACTGGGACCGGTAACCCAAATTTTCACTCTTCTGAAGTGAGCTCAGCGAAGAGCCAACCCTGTTAAAGGTTACAAACACACTGCTAGGTGTGACCTTGTTATAGGATTTAAATGAATAGTTTTTCACTTAGTATCTGGCATCTAATGCTACCACCCTTGATCAAACACTCACTTGGCCTATCAATAGGTATTGGGAATATCAAATGCTACTTTGTATGATCAAACTTTTTGATACTCCTTGGGATGTATCTCAATTAGAAAATACTTTTAAGTCCTTCTTGGTTAAGAGACTTGATGCTTCAATGGTTAAAATAAAATAGTAAATTGATCTGTTCACATATACAACTAGAATTGTAGATTTTTAGGTCTATTGTAAGTACATTACCTTTCTGATCAATGTTATCAATTCAATACCTTTTCTCCACACTATTCTACTTTGTGATGTTGTATCTCTATTCATTGGTGTCTACAAAATTTAGCTCTTTCCTCAACTTGATTGATCAGGTCTGAATGAAGACTTTCTTCTCCTTCATAATCTCTTCAGCATCTACTCTCTTGTCACTCCCCTGATTCACATTGAATTAGCTTGTCTCTTAGATAGACATGACTTCACCATTTTTGGCTTTCTTGATCTTGGCATGATCCAAAATTCTCGCTAATTAGATTTAAAGAAAAACACCTATTTTATCTCGTAGAGATCTTTCCAACTTGACAAAATAGTTTTAAATCCTTTACTTACCTCTGGCTTTATCTTGTCTATTAAAACAATGATAATTACCATTTAAGTCTAATTTAGATCTTGATAGCTAAGCCTTTTTTCATTTTTGAACTCTTTGTTCTGTTGGTCAATACTTCAGTTATTCATTGGTGACAACTGACTGTTTCATTGGTGAGACTTCAGTTGTCTTTGGGATCTCCATCCGTCGGTGTTTTCTATCTGTCGAGCAACATTGTAATTTTTTTCGTCGGGTTACATTGTGCTTTTCTCATTGGTAATGTTTTAATTTTTCTCATTGAGTAACACAGTGACTTTGCACTTTTTAGTTTACTCTGTCCGTCAGTGTTCACTCTGTTGGTGTATATAGTCACTTTGTGAATACTTAACTTTTATGCATTACTAATAGTATAGCCTTTGATTTGATGGTTTTTGAAGTCTTTAGCAGTATGTATGTGACCATCCAGATTATATCAAGTTGACATCAATGACAATACAATACATTAAGTGATTTAATGTCTTGCATTAACTATATGTGTCTCATTGATCATCAACTTAACATCTTCAAACATTTAATCAGTTATAGTTCATCATCCCACCCTGGCACAAGAAACATCCCGCTTGAACTTACCAACTATCTAGCATCCTTCACTATTATACTTTCAAAGCTGGGATCATAGGCTTTTAGAGCCTGCAAGGCTTCATCTCCTAGTATGGTGCCTTCTGTAATCTACATTTGACTTCCCACTTCTTGTTTTTTTCTCCAAATGAGAAAATTCTTAAACTCATCACTTTTGATGAAGACATCAACACTCAACAGTTCTTCTTGTTACAATTCCCTTTCATCTTTGAAAAATTGGAGAGGAAATTCAATCTCTTTTTGGCTCTCCATCTTCTTTCCCTCTTTGATGTTTTTTTTCAATTGGTGATGGTAATTCCTATCACCAGTGACCAGAGAAACTACTGTATCCTTTTTATTTCAGTGCTCTTTTAGCTGAGAGGGTTCTCCCTCCTCTATTCTTTGTCTCTTTTGAGGAGGCTCACTTGTTGCCTTTGTGTCATGCACCTCTGGCCTCTACTCAAAACTAGGTGGCTCAGTCATCTAGGGAGGACTATTCCATTCATAAGGTGCCTTACTATCCTCTCCATACTCAGAGGATGAGTACCCTCTAGGTACTTCTAGCTTCTCCTCCAATTGATTTGAATGTTGATCGTATAAAGTGCCATACAAATTAATCATTCTAGTGATATTGGTAATGTAAGGTAGACCAAGGAAGTATCCCCCAAAGGAAATTCCTTCATTCTTCAATTGCACCTCAAAATCCCACCAAATCCCAGAATTTCCCATTTTTTGCCCTATTTCTTGTTCATCAAGAACATTTCTGATGATGTCCTCTTCATCACACCCTTCATGTTCTTGGATGGTGGTAATACTTGGAATTAATAACTTCTTTGCATTTTTTATGAAATCCTCAGGGTCTACATATTTGTATTGGGCAATACCCATCTTATATTGACTCAACCACTTGTTGATCCCATCCAGAGCTTTCTCCCCAATAAGAAAATCATAAAGTTTGAACTACCTTACTGTAAAAGTGCCTTTTTTGTGAGGAGCCAAATGTTCTTTGTCTGTCCACGCAAGCTGCCAAATGAATTCTATGAGTGCAACCCTTGGAGGAACATATTTTGGGGGAGGCTGAGGACATCCATATTCCCTGATTAAAGTGAAAGTGTACATGGTTCAAATTCGTGGTTCCTTCACTTTCCAACGATGAGGGTTAGTAGCATTGGTTTGCAATGGGGAAATCAATACAAAAATTACTAATAACAAATACTTAATGTATCAATAAAATATACAAGCAAAGAAAGGAAAACAAATGAATGCAAACCCAATTGCTTGAAGCTTCTATTGTCTCTCTCTACTCCTTCTGAAACATTGTTTTGATTGCTTAGTATTGGTTTGGCCAGCGTCCATGACTTGGGAGCGTCAAGAATTTGATAATTGAAATGTGTGCGTGATTGCAAGATGGCCTGAATGCTTGAGCCAATCTGAGAGAGTACTGATGCATGTGAGCTTGAAATCCTAGATCCTTCGAATGGTTATGAAGTATTTTTTATATAGTAATTGAGAATGAGATGAATGCTTGAGATCAACCCCAGAGATAGGAAGATGAATAGTTGAGATCAAAGGGAACTAGAGAAGTCATCAGTAAACTCCACCTCTTGAACTAGGAGAGAGGAGATAGAGTATGGTTAACTAAAGAGCTAATTTTGAGTTACCTTTTAGAACTGAAGAGGTGGGTGGAGTTACCCATGTGAACTCAAGAGATGGATGGAGTTACCCATGTGAAATGGAGAGATGGGTGGAGTAACCCATGTGATCTGATGAAGGATTATCTCTTTGAACATAATTGATTATTTAATTCATTTATGTAATTAAAGTTTTCAACATGTGAGATAATTGAATTCTTTCTTATTTAGAATTGCTTTATTGAATGAAATTAAATTCATTTAATTAAAATTAATTTAATTAGTGGAATTTTATTAGTAAGTTTAAATCGGAAATTGAATTTAATTAATTAATTAATGGTAATTAATCAATTAAGGTTAATTAATTAAATAAAATTAATTATTTAATTAATTTTGAGAATTTGATTAGATGATTTTGGGAATGAAATGAGAAGAAAATAGATGATTAATTAATGATTAAAAACAATAAAACAATAGATGAAATGAATTTAGAAGGAAAAAGTTAATTAATTAATGATTAAAAAACCATTAATTAATAGATGAAAATTAGTATTTTTAATGTCAAGTCGCAAGTCTGTCCATTTTAGGGTGTCTACATTTTCCCCTTTTTGATACAATGTGGCTTGTTATAGTGTGTCAAAGATTCTCTATTTTGATCCTACACCAGCTTGCCCTAGTGACAACAGGTGGACTATATGCCCTCTCAACAAATTAAGCATAGAAAATGCGTCAGATGAGCATTAATTTGTTGAAAATGTGAATCACTATATGATGATGATGAATGCATTCCTATGTTAGTTATGATGTTATTGATGATGGATGCATTAATTATATGATCTACTATGCACATGTTTTGGATTTTTCTTATGAAATAAATGAATGCAATCTACTATGCACAAAATATCTGAGTAAATACATGTGTGAGTTAGAAGAAAGTTAAATGGAATTTTCTATGGGATCAATTGATAGAAAGGATGGTTGATGATTGATAGATATGTATTGATAGAATGAATGAGTGACCCAAGCCGCTATTGCATTTTCAATTTTCATCATCATTGCATTTTTATATGAAATTATGAAGAGTGTCCAATGCATCTAGATCTCAGACCATTTGGATACCGCTATGACCTCTTGATTATCAGAAGGATTAGAGAGATTAAATAGAAAGAGAACTTAGTGTACCCAGATATTGACGATCTAGATACAACTATGTTCCCTATTTTGAAAATAAAGAGAGCCAAAAGCACCCATATATTGACCATCTGGATACCACTTTTCTCACTAACCATCCGAAAAAGATAAAACCAAGATAGAATTCTAATGCACCCAGATCTCAGACCATCTGGATACTGCTATGAACTCTTGATTTTGGAATGAAAGACATAAAACCAAGATAGAATTCCAAAGCACCTAGATCTTAGACCATCTGGATACCGCTATGAACTCTTGATTTTGAGATGAAAGACATAAAACCAAGATAGAATTCCAAAGCACCCAGATCTTAGACCATCTGGATACCGTAATGAACTCTTGATTTTGAACAAGTAGATAGAAGAGAAGGAATTTCCAATTCTTTCCTAGGGTTAAGCTCAAATCATGGAACTGGGTGGCTGACAGATAAGTGATAGTGCCTACTACATTTATCCTAAATCATCATAGCCCTAGAATCAAAGTGAACATTCAATAGACAACAATCAAATAAAATAATTTATGATCCATCATAGCTACTCTCCTCACTTGGTGGATCCTGGAGTAGCGTAAGATCATAATCAAGAAATATAGAATAACATCTAACTGACTGACTGAGCTAGTCAACATTTTGATTATCCTTGATTCAGTTTGATTCTCTTGATTGGCTCAAATCTCTTGATAGGCTTGATTGGCTTGATTGTCATGATTATGTCTGGTTTTAGTAATAGAGACTCATATAAGACTGACATGTCTGGTTTTGAGCATATCCATCACTGTGTAAGATGATTGATATGATATGATTGATTGTGATCATTTTTGGTGGCTGATCAAGCTATTTCAGATGGACCCAATGCTCATTCGCAAAGCTCATGGTTTTGACATTTGATAGATTGGCTTGGTCTCTAGTTTGCTTGCTGAGATATTTTATAGATTGATAAAGCTATGTTATATGGGCCCTATGTTGATTCACAAAGCTCATGGTTTTGACATTGATTGACTTGGCATGATCGCCCTTTACTTTGTTGAGAACTGAGTTGGTTTTAATACTTGGGATTTTGAAATTTTTTGATTTTTTTTATGAAGATTGATTTTCTCAGGATTTTTAATCTTTTTAGGATTTTTGATGAGTTTTCTAATTTTTTGGGATTTTTTCAAGACATTTAGAATTGCCCCCTAGTCTGGTGGACCAGTACTAACCATGGATAAGTTTGATTCTCATAGGGGATTATGCTTTTGGATACAACTTAGGTAGTCAGTCTTGTATTGAATTTTGTTCAAGATTTGGATTCGGAGATCATTGATGGTGAAGCTGTATTTGAACACTCGGTGCCTGTTTTCCAAGTTTTCACCAAGGTACCTACTCAATAGCACCTGTTTGCCAAGTTTTCAGTGAGAGTGATTTTGTTTCTCTTTACTTTTTTACTTTTTTTTTTTTTTTTCAGTCAACCAAACTTTATCTCCTCTTTACCAATTGAAGAGGTGGAGTTTATTGATGGCTTCTCTAGTTCCCTTTGATATCAACTTTTCATCTCCATATCTATGGGATTGATCTCAACCATTTATATCATCCCCAATTCCAATATAATAAACCCTTCATACCCAATTGAAGGATCTAGTATTTTAAGCTCTTTTGCACCATTATTCTGTCAATTTGGTTCTAGCATTCAAGCCATCTTGCGAACACAAAGCCATTTCAAGTATCAAATTCTCGATGCTTCTCAAGTCATAGATGCTGCCACACCAATACTGAGCATCAAAAACAACATTTCAGAAGGAGTAGAGAGAGACAATAGAAGCTTCAAGCACTTTAGGGTTTGCATTTATTTGTTTTCCTTTCTTTTCTTGTACATTTTATTGGTTACGTTTTTGTATTTGTCATTAGTAGTTTTGTGTATTGTATTGTTATCATTACAAACTGGTGCTACTAACCCTCATCGTTGGAAATCTTGGGGACCACGTATCACGAAGAGAGGTGCACATTTTGGTGAACCCGACGTGAACTTACAGCCCGCGTGAAATTTGGTCATATCTTTCAAACCGCATGGAATATTTTTATGAAAAAAAATTTCAGCTTGACGCAGATCTAAGGAGGCCCCAAACAAAAATTTAGATTTTTCTGAGCTTTTTTTATTTTTTTATAATATTTCTATGATATTTCATAAAAAAACATTTCTAAGAAAAATAAGAGTTTCTTTTCAAGAAAATTACATTTTTAAAGAGGTATTAAAATTATAGAGGGGGTTTATTCGTTGTGATTTTAATTCTGTGAAATTAGTTTGCAAAAATAACAAATCTTTTAAAACTGATTTTTTCTGATAAAATGCGTCCCTAGGGCACAAATTAAGGAATTATGATCTAAATTTTTTTTTGCAAGTATACTTTCATGTAAGAAATCTACAGTCCAAAATTAAGATTTTTTTAAATTTTTCACGATTTTTTATAAATTTTTTATGATATTTCATAAAAAAATAATTATGAACACAAATCAACATTTCTTATCAAAAAAGTTACATTTTTGGAAAGGTCTTGAAATTATACAGGGACTTTATTCTCTATTTTTTAATTTTTTGTGAGAAAGATTTTCAAAAAAGAAAGATCTTTGAAAAGTTTTCTTTTTGTGTGTTCTTTCTTGATTTCAGTGCAGGATTGAGCAAATGACTAATGGCCAAAAGGATAATCAGACATATACCAGGTGCTAGATCATTAAGAGCTGCAATAAGGAGAACCACCAGCTATCATTTGCAACAAAGGGCTATTCTTGCAATCGCAGTGAAAGATCAAATCAAAGCATACACAAGGTACAATGATTTAATCAAGAGATTTGCAAGTAAGTATAAAGTCATCATTAATTTTAGCAATCTCAATAATCCTGGAGTTTCCAAATATTTTTTTGTCTTGGATTGAAAAGATTTCATTTTTTGAGATACTAAACACTTTCTTTGACAGGTTCGAATCGAGGAGACAAGATAAGCAATACAACATAAAATTCATTCACTTGTCGATTTGGGTTTAAAAAGAACAATGTTTGTCACACATCTCACATTTCAGAATTTGGTGCTTAAAATTGACGTGGAGACTAAAATTGAACAAAGGAAAAGAATCTATCGAGTTGGTGCATTTAAATTGAAGAAGAAATCAACACCTACTTTTGGGCTTAAAACTGAACACTTGTGCTTGTATGGTGGTGTAGCTTAGTTCACATTTCAAACTTTCGGAGCTTAATTGATTTACCTTGTGTCTTGATTTTTGGGTGCACTTGCACAATCTGTTAGATTAGACACCTTTATACTTTTAGAAAGGCCTATCCGGGGAATGCACTTCTTCCTCAGAGAATGACCTTAAACCAGTAATCCTTCCGATCAGTATATAAACAAGGCGTGAACCAAAGTTCTATCTTTTCTAGCCAAGATCGGGCGAGGTGTGTTGATGATAGTCTGGATTGGTTGAATATCCCTAAGGAGCCAGCGTGGTCAACTAGGCTCTTAAGTGAGTCACACACATACAAACTGATTAGATAGACACCATGGACCCTTGCTATAACCTTTTTAATTTGAGGCCAACCCGATCTACCTCTGAATAGATACCTTATTATAGTGCAAGGGGTTGCAGAATTCTCCCCCAAGATTCCCAACATATGTCTTCCAAGGTATTTGTGTAGTGAAAGATATCTTCACTCCATGACAACAATACCTGGAAACAAAAAAAAAAATGGGCACCTACGTCGTGGACCTTCGAGTCCTAGTAGTGTGACACTTGCTTTGTGAGCTAAGGAATAGTCAAGAATTGGGCCTATAATATTGTATTCTGAAGCCATTGACCTGGATTAATCTGAATGTTCATTGTTGACACCTCATGATAACATTACAACTTTAAAGAGTTGTAGAACATACACATTGTCAGTCTTCATTCTTCAAAACATAGTTTTTTTTGTGCTTGTTCTTTGATCACTTTCCAAAAATGCAAAACAAACATCTAAACTGTCAAAATGAGTCAAAATATTAAAGTCTAGGGTTGTCAAAATCAACTGTCTTTCAAAATTAGAAGCCTTGTTCTAGAAAAATTGTCAAATAGTGAGACCTATCTTTGAGTCTTTTTGAAACTATTTTCCTTTTGTCGCAATTTCCTGCATTTTTCTACAATTGATGGAGGTTTTCCACATTTAACTTGTTTATTTCTGCAATCAACCTATTTATTACCAAAATTGGTGATAAATTACCACAATCAACCATTCACTTTTTCATAATTAGTAGAGTTTTTCCATTGTCAACCATATACATTTTTATGCTTATTCTGACCTGAAGCCTTGGAAATACTCTCCATTTTATGTCAAAGACCAATGTCTATCCTAGAAAAATGCGAAGAACATTGTGTGAATCTCTAAACATTAAAGATCATCCAATCTTTGGAAGCACAATTATCATCCAAGAATTGTTAGTTCAAAAGTTTAGACTCAAAATATCTTAATCTCATCATCTCAAACATCATCATTATCTCTATCAGTGACTTTTTCCCAGGCAAAGGTTGACAAATCTTATTCTTACATCATCAAAACTTTGAGATCAAGATAAATCAACATCTATGCTTAGAATTACCCTTGTCCAAAATATAACTCAGACTTCCTTAGAAAGGTTATCCTTTTTTGTTTGCTTTATACCACTTGTTTTAGTCACAAAATCTAGACCACACTATGTCTCAAACACCTCATGGAGGGCCTTACACAAGGTCAAAGGCTAGAACACAACCTGATGATTCATATATCAACATATACCCAACTTGGAAAACAAAGCAAGAAGACTATCCATTCACAAATGCCAGTTTTGCTCTATTTGTTGAAAATCTCTATGGGCTAGCCTTGTTCCAAAATATCATAGAAGAGGAGCTCGATGATATAGAGAAAGATGCCTATTCCACACAAGTAGTTGACGTTGTTGTAGAGAGGAACCCTAAAAATTTCTTAGCCATGCTGATAAAGAAAGGAGTTAAACTCCCCACTAAATTTAGTGTGTCAACCATATGGCCCAAAAACCCTCTTGCAAGTTAAAACACTACTCAGCCCTCTCAGATACTACCTATGGTTTCTCAAATTTTCCCACCTTTGACAATACCAACATTGGCACAGATGATAGCCAATGACACCAATTGCACAAACCAAGCAAGAACATCTTCTACTCGAAGCATGACAGGCTCCCAACTAAGTGTACCCATGGTCACTAGTATGCCTCCACCTTTAGTCTTATGGCCTAGCCAATCAAGCTCTCATGCTATGCCTTCCATCCCACCAACAAGCAGTAATATTTTTTCCACCATGCTGCTACCACAGTTAATCCCTACTAGCCTTGGGCTCAACACATCATTCGTAGAGGGATCCATCTCTGCAAGACTAACTTTCAGTCAATGCCCACCCAAGGTTACGCCTTTTCTCACCCAAATCCAATAGCAGCAACCCCAAATTCAACTACAATAACCTCAACCCTAGCAGAAGCAATCCCAGCTTCAGCTACAACAACCCCAACCCCAACAATATCAACCCCACCTTCAACAACAACAACAACCTCAACCCCAAAAACAAACACAGCAAAAACCACCTTGGGCCACTCACGTGCCCCCATTTTAGAATCATGTGGTGGGAAATAAATATCAAGTCCCAAGGATGAGGTCATATATTCCTACTCAAGGGATGCAGAGGCACAACCTCATACCTACTACAACATAGAGGTACAACATCACACATCAGCCTCAGTATCAAACAGACATGTTGATCCAACAAGTGCAGATCCTTCAAACCCAAATGATGGATATGCAAAATTAGGGGCAAACTAAATCCTACACTGTAGAGGATTTATACCCATACCCCTTTGATCACTCTCTTCACATGTCTCCATTCCCAACTCATTTCTTGGTACCAAAATTTGGCAAATATATGGGCAATACCAACCCTATTGAACATATCTGAGAGTTTTTGGCTAGTTGTGTCGAAGTCACACATGACGAGACATACTTAATGCAACTATTACCACAAACCTTAGCCAGACCAGCAATGGAATGGTTCTCACATCTACCTCATGGCATTCTGTCATGGGGTGAGTTGGCTAAAAATTTCATCGCTCACTTCCATCATAACATCGAGCGCAAGGTCAGCATTAAGGACCTTTGTGATATCAAAAAAAAGGATGGATAGTCTTTTATGAAATTCCTATAGAGATGGAGGAATACTGAAAATCAAATAACATATGATGTACCCGAACAGGACCTAATAGTCATGTTCATTGACAATCTGATTCCAGACATGTCATTCACAACAGAATTACAGTTAGCTTCAAACTTTACACAAATCATCAAATGAGGAGTTCATTGTGAGAAGAACTTACTCAATCAAGGAATCCTTGTAGATCCTACCCAAATGAATACAAACAAGACTGCAATGGACAAAGCTAAGTGGTGAAATAAAACCAAAAGTGTCACTAATGATGGTGTCATTGATGTGAAGATAGTCAACTATGCACAACCCAAAGTGTCACTGCAAGGTGCACCGGTGGCCAAACAATAACCTACAGTGCCCACTCCACAAGCATACACTCAAACTCAACCTCCCCTAGTCCAAGTGGTCATTGTGTCAAATAGTCAGCAATAGAATCAACACAAACCATGGTTTTAATTCCAGCAATGATACTTCACACTATTGGGAGAGTCGATAGAATCAGCTTTACAAAAGTTGATTAAATCAAACCACATCACTCTCCCAAAAATTAGGGAATATGAAGATGGTGCAATCAAGCCAAGGTGGTACAGTGATAATGATTTTTGTGAGTTTCATCAGGTGAAGGGACACAAAAAACCCAACTGTTACTGATTGAAACACGCTATCCAAGATCTAAATTACACAGGGGTCATTGATGTAATAAATACCCAAACCAAAGGAACAACTGATCATATGACATTCAATGATACATTTCATGATCACAATAAAGGGAAAGCCTGTAGGTCAGTGGATAGTCCAAATAGGTCAACTATACTTATGCCAATAGTGATAATGTTATCAGTTGCCTCAATCCTTTAGATAGCCATGTGGCTATGATCACTATTAGATACCAAGGTAACAAATGTGTTGTAACCACCCGTCATACCAAATTTGTCTTGCAAGGAGCACCTTCCTCATTCGCTACTGATCTGATTAGGATCTAGGACTATTACAGAAGGAATGCTTTTAATGTTTAACATAAGTTAATTCAAAATCATTAAATAAGTGAATTAACATAATTAAATTCTTAATTAAATAAAGCATATAAAGGTAATGAACTAAAAGAAAGAGAGTAGAGAGATAGAAGACAAAACAAAATTAATAACAAAGTTTTTCCATGTGGACTACGTCTCCAGGTCCCTCTCCAATAAGGTGACTGATCTGATTAGCTCCAAAAATCAATTACATGTGTTTAAAATGTCTTCCCTTCAAGCACAACAGTAGCATAATTGTTCATTGTACGGGAATAATCACAAATTATGCAAGATCATAATCTCCTTCTCATCACCTAGATGCCTTTCCAAGGTCTTCCCCCCCCCCCTTTTATACATAAAATTAGCCATAATTAGGCTTAAAAAAATAAAACCAATTAATCCCCTTTTTACCATAGATTATCTTCATGATAATCTTATGCTATTTTATGGTTTTTGGCTTTATCCCATTTGGAGGGGTTGTTTTAACAAATTAACCTTATTTAAATAAGGTCGGCAAGTTTTTGTCAAACATTAAATAAAATACGGGTGACTGATATCTCAAGTGCTATTTATAGTGCAATGGCCATCCATGATTTTAGGAGGTTGGTGGTCAAAGGTTCAATCCCCGTCGACATCCGTTTTACTAACATAGGCAGCTTGGAATACATTATATAAATTCTGCAAACTATAGATAGAAAATTCCTTCTAGTGTTGCAGACAAGATGGGTGGTTGCAAGAAAATTTTGTTAAACTGGTTCAACTACTTTGATTCTGAGGTGGTATGTGGCACCACCTAGGGGTGCCACGTGGCACTCTCTTATTTGTTCATCTAATGCCACTTGTCCATTGTTGATTGGACAAAAATGACCAATATGCCATATCATCACACTTGCCACATGTCAAATGTTGATTGGTTGAAGATGCCACATCACTTTCTATGCCACATCAACATGATGACATCATTAGTTGACTTTAGTCAACCTAGTCAACTCTGACTTTTGACCAGCCATATCTTATGCATATGAGCTCCATTTTTGATGAAATGAACATCATTATTTGTGGCAATGAAACCTTCGTGATGACACCAGATTTGACCAATTTTGACAAGGTCAAATTTCCACCTTTTTTGATGGCTTATGTATCTGGTTTGACCGGTCATATCTCAAATGTATGGACTCCTATTTTTCTCATTCAAGTTGCATTGAGTCCAGTGTCTCAATAATTTTAACTTGGAGCTTAATTATGGAGCAACAAAGCTACTTCAATTATAGGTGAAAATATCCCCCGGATCAGGCCTCCACACTGAAGAGCTTTTGGATCTCCGAAAGCTTGATTACTCAGAAAGTAAGTGAGGATAAATTTCCATTACTTTAACAATCTCCATCCATCTTGCCTTGCTTGGATGCCTCCCCTTAAATCCCACTTGAAGGTATTCAACTGGTCATCTTCGTGAAGTTCTGACATTCCTATCAAGGAGAACATCTTCTGGCAACTCTGACATGTACTCTGGTGAAAGATCATCAACAGATGGAACCTGAATGTCAGTGTCTTCATCCAAGATCATTGGAGGTTTATACAGCTGCAGATTCTCTAATTTGACAACCGAGTAAATTTGCATATATTGAGGAAGATCAAGGTGGAAGGCATTACTACCAATCTTCTCTAAGATCTCAAAAGGATGATACCAAATAGGCTTGAGTTTCCTTCCTTCACCTTGCATTCTTTCCTTGCTGATATGTAACCAAAATCTGTCACCAACTTGGAAATGGTGATCAATGCAATGCTTATCATGGTGATCCTTGTATTTTGCTTGACTCTACTCCAACTGTGCTTCTACTACCTGGTTGATTTCTTGGACCTTCTGGATGAACTTTAAAGCCCTTTCTACATCATGGCATCCATCTACAACATCGTCCTTCCCAAAAGAAAAATCCATTGGTGCCTTAGGCAAGTAACCGAAGCAAGTCTCAAAAGGAGACCTCTTTGTAGAAGAGTGTGCTACATGGTTGTAAGAATGTTGCACATAATGAAGACTTTAATCCCACAACTTAGGATGCTTACTATAGTAACCTCTGAGAAGATGAACAACTGTCCTATTGACTACCTCTATCTGTCCGTCTGTCTGTGGATGGAAGGCTATACTTTTCTTCATCTTGGTGTCCATTAGTCCCCACAAAGATGACTAAAATTCCCCTAGGAATTGAGAATCTCGATCTGATACAATAGAAGTAGGTAACCCAAAATGAACCCATACAAATTGAAAGTACAAATGAGAAGTTAGTTTAGCAGTGACCTATTTTTTACAAGGCATTAAAATACACATTTTGATGAACTGATCAACTACTACATACAAATAATCATGACCTTTCCTATACATAGGTAAACCTCCCACAAAGTCCATAGTCAAACTTTCCCATGGATGGGATGGTACAGGTAAAGGTGTGTACAAACCCAATTTCCTATTACTTGGTTTGCTAGTTGTACACATTACACATCCTTTTATATACTTAGTGATAGTTTCTTGCATACAAGGCCAATAAAAATGTTTTTGTAACTAAGCCAATGTCTTACTTACCTTGAAATGTCCTACAATCAAAGAGGTATGTGCTTCCCATATTACCATTGCCTGTTCATCTTTAGGAATGCATAGTTTTCCCAAGTTGTACAACAAGTTATCCTACACATAGTAATCTTTCTCTTCTACATGTTTAGTCTGGATTAAAGCTACATAGATGTCCTTAAAGTTCTCATCATTAGTATATTGTTCCTGAAAACTTTCATGGACCATAGAACTATTCTGAAGGATTATCAAAGCATTCATAGTAGGAGGCCTAGAAAGCATATCTGCTACTTTGTTATGGGAACCTTTCTTATACTTAATTACCAAATGAAACTGTTGTAGAAAACCCATCCACCTAAAGTACCTACTTTGTTGAAACTTAGACTATGAGTGCAAATACTATAGTGGTTGGTGATCAGTGTGGATTACAATTTCTTTCCCCATTAATTAATGTTTCCATTTCTTAACACTCTGAACTAAAGCATAAAGTTCCTTATCATAAGTGGGATAGTTACTTATTGCTCCTAAAAATGTTTTAGAGTGGTAACAAACTAGTTTACCTCCTTGCATGAGTATAGCTCCCATGGGGAACCCGCTTACATCTATCTCGATCTCAAATAGTTGATGTAAATATGGTAAAGCCAGAACTAGTGCGGTGCTCAACCTTTCCTTCAAAGTGTCAAAAGCCTTCTATTGTGGACCTGTTGGAAGTACAAGAATGGGAAAGCAAGATACTGAGAGGCGGGGTGAATCATATCTTCAAATTTAACCACTTCAAACAAATTGATTCACATTCATACATATATGAATTTAACCTAACATCAGATAACATTAATAACATGAAATATGTAACTTATAACACAAAACTTGGTAACCTAGAAACCCAAATAGGTAAAACTACGGTGGGGATGATACCCACAAAATCTTCACTACTGTAGAAATAAAGTGTGCATGTTAGGGCTACAAGAGTTTGAGTGCAACATGAAATCTACCTGGTTAAAGGTTTATTCTGTTAAGAACTAAAGATCACTACAATCTACCTTGTTAAAGGATTTCAACTTACAGTAAAGTAAGCACTCGGCTAAGAGATTTGAAATGGTGTGCTAAAACCACTCTGTTAAGAGATTTAACATGTTACACCTATTAGAATGTTCTGAGTAATGATCCTTCATTATGTACCCAGATGTTGATGACAAATCTTCTCTTTCCAATACCTTCTATGATCTCTCAATCTGATATGTCTTTACTCTACTTATCACTGCTTTGTCATTCTTCTTGATCTAGGATTCTTCTCAAAATGACTTACTTTTCATCTCTCATGAACACACAACCCTTCTCTGTATATCTCTTTCTCTCACACTTCTCTCTCTTTCAATTTAAGGGTTAGAAGCCATCTTATTATATCTTTTTGGATCTGCCAGTGAGATCTAGATCAACGATCAAGATCTACTATTTATGCCTCCAATGCATACTAATTTCCTGATTGGCTCCATGCCATGCATAGTATAAAAAAATTACATGCAAAATTAGCTCAGTAGACAAATATTAAATGTGTACAAATGTTAGCCCAAATCTCATACAAGTTGGCCTAAAGTGTTTACATCAAAGTTTGAATTAATCCTGACATGTATGCAAAAACTGTTCTACTCGACACTAAACATCTCTGACACTTGACACTTAATATTCTACTCAGCTCGGCATGATGTAACTTGGCAACCTAAAAATTTCTTGGCAATGTTGCTCGGCCTTGAATGTTTAGCTCGTCCATAGTGATTAACCACCTAAAACTACCTAAGTAAATGACTAAGTGTGGGTCACTAATCATTAACAGAACATAGGGATTAACAATCTCCCCCTTTGATATTAGTGGCAAAAACACACTTATCATTCCAATTCATTCCATCCAAAATATTGCCTAAGTACATATTGTACTCCCCCTAGGAATGTACATCATACTATGTACAAAACTTTACATAGTATACATGCCTTCAAAAAATATATATACATGAATATATATACTAATCTTCTTATGTTGTATCCTTGTCAGTCTTGTCAGATTCCCCCTTGTTTTTGTCACTGATTGCTGGTGGGGTCAAGTTATACTTGTCCAAAAACTATTTATAAAGTTGTAAGGTAGACTCAAAGGCAGAGTCCCAACTATCCTTGACAAACTTCATAACCTCTATTTTCACTTCTAGCTCGACAGCTAGACTTACTAAACTTTCTACAGTGGAGAGATGAGAATCTCTCTTAATCAATTTTTTTATAGATGAAATTTCTTTCTGAATGACCTCTAGATGAGGTATCAGACCTGTCTGAATAGTAATCAACTTGGTCCTAATCTGACCATGTTCAGCCATGAGCTCAGCTATCCTCCTTTGTGCATAAGTCAACCTGTTAAAATGTAAGGAGCTAGTGCTAGCATCCATACTCAATGAACTTCTAGTTTACTTTAGGTCAAGTTGCAATTTCTCTAAAGCCTATAGATTATCCTTTGTGAAGAATTCAACATCAGATAACCTCTTCTACAAAGAATAAACATTTGTTGTAACTCCTAAAATTTCTACCAGAGAAGAAAGTTCAACCTATTTTACTGCAATCTCTCCTGAGATTTTTGCTAGTACCTTGATCTCGAATTTCCTCTCAGACCATTGCAATAGTTTCTCATTGGCTTCAATATTATCATCATTTACCTTTTGCACAATATGAACTAATTGTTCAAGAATAGGGGCTTGAGGGTTTTCATCTTCCATTTCAAAAGCCTTTACAAATATGTCTTTGATATCATGTAACACTTTCTTTTTCTTAAGCTCCCTTTTCAGTTCCTCCTGTCTTTTCTTCCTCTTAAGTAGCTCATGAAGAGTCTCAATCTGTTCATAAGAAAAAACATTGGGATCCCATAGTGGAATCACAATAACTTCATGTAATGTGACATCTAGAATCAAAGACTTCTTCCTCATAACTTTCCTCCTCTTGAATTCAGGTGAACTATTGCTCGGCTTTGTTTCTACAATACCTTTTCTAGATTCAGTAGTTGTCACCATTGCATCTTTTAGTTCAGTCAAAATTTCCTACTGATCAGGTATACTTCCTGTCTTAGTTCTAGTGGGAGTTGATGATGCAGAGTGTGGTAGATCAACCAACACTTGCATTGCCTCTTTTTCTTTAGGTTCACTGTTAGTATCTCTTATCTCGTCACTACTATCTAGAACTAATTTTACAACCTATAAAATAGGTGAATGTTGAACAATTACCTCTTGTTCAATTGTTTTCTCCTTTTTTGCTTCTTCTTGAACATCCTTATCCTCAGATTCCTTCTGAGTTCTCTCTTCTTCTTCCTCTGTACTCTTTTCTTCTTTAGCCTCATTTGCCTTGATAGGTGATTCAATAGTTGAGTCCCTCATCTCATCCTAACCCTTGGCATATAGATTTCTAGATTCATCAATTGTCACATCAATTGGACTATCAATAGTTAGATCAACAGTGTTAACTATCTTTTCTTGTCCTTGTGCTTCTGTTCCAATTTTCTCAGGCTCAGTAGAAATTTGAACTATTGATTTCTGTGGTACAGGGGTGGATTCAGTTCCTTTAGCCTTTGGCTCAGATGTTCCTTCATCTATTTTTTTATCTTTTGGAGCAATCAATCCAAAAATTTCCTTCCAAATCCTAGTACTCTATTGTACTATCCCTTCAATATCATTCTTCAAAATAGCATAACCTCTCTGTTTAGGTATGAATTTATGCTTGTACTCTTCAAAAAAAATTTCTCTCTATTTCTTGGTTAGCTCAATAATGACTTGAGCTAAAGTGCCTTCTCTTATTTGTCTCTCAGTTGTGAGTGCAAATTCCCACTTGCCAGATAGAAATTCATACAACTCACTCGACTCATTGTTTCCTATTTCTATAGGGTTAACTTAAAATTACACATCATGTCTAGGAGATCTTCCTGAACCTCATGTTTGTCTTCTACCTTCAATGTTTCATACTTGATAAACTTAAAACCAGATAACCCTACAAAATTTCTCAAGTTTTCACATACCTCATTAATATTTGTGGGTCTATTGAATGGTGTTGTTGGTATGTTACTGGGTTCATCATTTTCAGTCTTTTCTTCATCACTTTCTAGATCCAAATGTAGTTTCCTTATTGGTTTCTTAACTTGTAGGCTTGGCACAGCCTTTGTTGCAAATTTTATCTTCGATCAAGAACTAATTTCTCCAATCTTCTTTGCATAGACTTTTGTTTTTTCTACTGGTGATGTGGTAGTAGATGCCCTTATCCTTGGATGATTGGTAATGGGAGGGTAACTCTAGGCTTTTCTTTACTCAGCTTTGTTACCTTTGCTACTGCTGGCCTCTTCCATTTTTTTTTAATAGTAATCTCTTCTTTAGATTCACTGACTTCTACTTCTTATTCCTTAGATACAGCTTCTCCTTGTCCAGTAGATATGTCTAGAGGTGCATCCTCTAGCTCTTCATCACTCAGCAAGCCAACCATCTTTTTTAGATTTTTCACAATCTTTTTCCTCTTTCTTTCCATGGTTCATGCCTTAAGATTCATCAAAAAAATTTCCTTTGCTTCATCATAATTTCTGACTCTTTTAGCTTTAGTATCAATCTCCTCTACTAGGAGTGTTGTGATAGTTGTTGATGCTTCATCAATATTAACTTCATAGGGAAATGGCTCTAGCCATGATACCCTAGGTTTTACAGCCTAAATATAGGTATAATTTGTATCCACTAAGAAACATATCTCTTTATAGTGCTTCTCGAGAAGTGAATTGGGAATTCTAGTCCTCAACCTCATTCTCTTTTTGAATTCCACAAAATAACTTCCCATAATACCATTAAAATTATTTCCTAATTGCTTAATACATTCACTAATCTGTAAAGTGATGGGTTTTTCCTTCTTCCAGACAATATTTCCTCGTGTAGGAAATGACTTATGTACATAGAAGAATATACACATTAACAAAGAGCCAAACTTACATGATGAGATTTTAGTTTTCCTGATTGATAGTAAGTTCTCAGCTAGTTGTGTCAACTATAGCTCGGCAAGGTCATAGGTGTGATTCTTTTTTACTATCTTCCATGCGTATTTCACGGTTGTACAAGGAACACAATCTAGTCATTCCAAATTCAAGTTCTAAGTATTTAATTGTACAGATAGTCATTCCTCTATTGTTCCAAATAGCTCCAGTGTTAGCTACTATCTCTTCTTTACTTTGATCTCTCATAGTTTTCTTACCACTAATAATAGGATACCTAGTAACTCTATGAATAATGTCTTTTTTGATCTTTACTGGTCCATTGTCCAACCACATATGCATATTATGAACTCGAATTAGGACAACCTTAATCCATTCATCCTTGAATTCTATCTAAAAATCTAGGGCACGAGTTAACCCTTTGTTGGCTAAATGCTTGAATTCGTCTTTCAGAATTCCATTTTCAGACAACTTGTCATAAGATTTTCTCAATTCACTATCACCCACTTCACCAATTTTAACCATGTAGTAGGATTTAACATCATGAATCATAAGTACCTTTGGTGGGATTGATGAGAGGGATCCATTTAGATCACCCAAAATTGCACTTTCGGGGACAACACGAAAGTTTGGTGGTGCGCATGCATCACTCCTTACTAGCTTAATTTGATTTAGATCCTCCTCCATTCCCTTGACTGGTGTAGAAGAACTTGCAGCCATAATCTCTTGAAGTTAGGGTTTGAAAATGAAGAACAGAGTACCTCGGAAAGCAATCACTTTGCACTGTTCAACTTAGGGTCGTCAACGACACACTAAAAAAATTATCGAAACAAACTTTACTAAGATCAAATCTGCAACTTCTTCAATCGCTCTGTGAATGCTAAAAATCACAAGGTAAAAGTGAATAATAGACCGATCATCCTTATATAGACTCGAAAGGTCAAGATAGGTAAGAATTAATTATTTTTCCCATTAGGTTAGTGCAAGCCAGCTGTCATTGGCCAACTAACACAACTTGCATACCACTCAGCTTACCACACTCGTCCATCACAACTTACTCGGCCAACCAACTTGACACCTATAGTGCAGATAGCTCTTCTCAGCACTTGTCACAAACATGTCCTGGTGCATCTTAACATATGCAGATATGGACTTTGGCATATTTACATATTAGGAACTGATGTAAGATCTAAAATTTAAATGCAGTTCCTTACATACCTCTATTACTTAGTTGGGGATGGTGTGATCACCTAATCCATTGGATTAGGTGACCTTGACTTTAGTGGGTTCATTGCTGCTTAGCTTTGTTTTCCTTACCCATGTTTGGTTCATCTGTGCTCTTATTTCTTCAACAATAGGAGCAGGAACTCTTATCCTACACTCTCTCTTAGTGTGACCTATCTTCAAACAACTAAAACAGACTAAGCTTTCATTCATCCAACTCTTAGATTTCCCTCTGACATGTATCTTTAAGCAATCTTCAGGTGCATGTCCATATTCTTCATAGTACTGACAACTCTGCCTTGTATTATTATCCTAGTTATAAGTGTTTCCTCTCTTAGATGCTTTTGTTTTTGTCTTTGATTTCCATTGTTGTTTAGCATTGGACCTATAGTCTTGTGCCTTATGACCATGTTTCTAACACTTGTAACAATAACCATTAAATCTTGGTTTTGGGGGTGCATCACTTGCTTTAGCCCAACACTCATGTGCTTTATGTCCAAATTTCTTGAAATTAAAATAGTAACCATTGAACTTAGATTTAGGGTTGGACTTACCTTTCTAGCTTTGGCAAATGTTTTCTATATGACTTGATTTTCCACAGTGGTGGCAAACAGGCTTTTTGTGCTTTGTCTTTGCATTCCTCCTTTCACCATTCCTAGATGATTCTCCTTTCTAAGAAGATATCTTTGGTTTAGTGTGACCTAATCCAAAATAATCCTTTGACCTTCTTGATGCTTCCATCATATTCTCAAAATGAGTCAAAGCTTCATTAGGTATGTTCAACCTTTCATTAAGTTCCTTCTCAGATCTCAGATCATCTTTCAATTGATTGTTCTCAGATCTCAGATTTAGCATTTCCATATCTTTCCTACTAATCTCTTGATTTGCAAGTAGTAGTTGATTTACCATGTCAACCTGATTGATTGTCATCATATATACATCATGTGTTCTTTCATCAAGTTTAATAGTTATCACTCTTTTGTCTTCTTCTACCATAGCTTTGTCATCTTTAGCTTTCTTCTTTTGTTCCGGTAATTCACATAGTCTTACTATCTACATTTCTTGTTCTCTTTTCGAGTTTCTAACTTCTTCACATAGTGCATTGTTCTTTTCCAGTAGATCTGTAATTGCTGCATCGCTCTTAGTAGAATCTCCATTCTAAAATAGATTTGTAGTTTCATCTTTCTGGTAATCAGTATCATTTATTTGTTTGGCCAAATCTTTCCTAGCTGTTAATGATTTCTTCAATTCTTGTCTTGCTATCTCAAGATGATGTAATGCTAGCTGAATCTCAATCTTCTGATTCTCAATGAATTTTCCCAACTTGTAAACCTCCATCATAAGATTTTTTCTCACAAGCTGATTAAAAGATTTTATAGGTGAACTGTGCTCTGATACCAATTGTTGGAAGTACAAGAATGGGAAAGCAAGATACTGAGAGGGGGGGTGAATTAGATCTTCAAATTTAACCACTTAAAACAAATTGATTCACATTCATACATATATGAATTTAACCTAACATCAGATAGCTTCAATAACATGAAATATGTAACTCATAACACAAAACTTGGTAACCCAAAAACCCAAATAGGTAAAACTGGGGTGGGGATGACACCCAAAAAATCTTCACTACTACAGCAATAAAGTGTGCCTGTTAGGGCTACAAGAACTTAATTGCAACATGAAATCTACCTAGTTAAAGGTCTGTTCTATTAAGAACTAAAGATCATTACAATCTACCTTTTTAAAGGATTTCAAATTATAGTAAAGTAAGCACTTAGCTAAGATATTTGAAATGGTCTTCTAAAACCACTCTATTAAGAGATTTAACCTGTTACACCTGTTAGAATGTTCCAAGTAATGATCCTTCATTATGCACTTAGATGCTAATGACGAATCTTCTCTTTCCAATACCTTCTGTGATCTCTCAATCTGATATGTCTTTACTCTTCTTATCACTACTATGTCATTCTACTTGATCTAGGCTTCTTCTCAAAATGACTTACTGTTCATCTCTCATGAACACACAACCCTTCTTTGTATATCTCTTTCTCTCACACTTCTCTCTCTTTCACATTTAGGGTTAGAAGCCATCTTATTATATCTTTTTGGATCTAGCAGTGAGATCTTGATCAACGATCAAGATCTATTGTTTATGCATCCAATGCATACTGATTTCCTGATTGGCTTCATGCCATGCATAGTATAAAAAAATTAAATGTGAAATTAACTCAGTAGAAAAATATTAAATGTGTCCAAATGTCAGCCCAAATATCATACAAGTCGGCCTAAACCATTTACATCAAAGTTTGAATTAATCCTGACATGTATGCAAAAACTATTCTGCTCGGCACTAAACATCTCTGACGCTTGACACTTAATATTCTACTTAGCTCGGCATGATGTAACTCAGCAACCTAAAACTTGCTAGGCAGTGTTGCTCGACCTTGAATGTTTCACTCGGCCAGAGTGATTAACCAACTAAAACTACCTAAGTAAATGACTAAATGTGGGTCACTAATCATCAACAGAACTTAGGGATTAATAGGACCTCCCCACTGAAAATTTTCCTTGGTACTAGTTGGTGCGTGCAATGGTGATGCAACATAAGAGAAGTTTGCAATGAACTTCCTCTAGTACTGGACTACAGCTAAGAAACTCCTAACTTCTGTAACTATACTTGGCTTAGGTCATTTTACAATACATTCAACCTTCGTAGGGTCTACTTTCAATTGACCATCCCCTATGACATAGCCTAAGTGCACTAAGGATGTCTAAGTGAACTCGCATTTAGACATCTTTACAAAAAGTTTTTCTTTTCTCGGTACATCAAAAGCTTTTTTTACATGAATTACATGGTCATCCCAAGACTTACTGAATACAAGGATATCATCTAAATAGACTATGAAAAAATCATCAATAAAAGGATGAAAGACATCATTCATGACTCTCATGAATGTATTTGGTGCATTACAAAGCCTGAAGGGCATAACCAACCATTTGTAAAGTCCTTGTTTAGTCTTAAAAGCAGTTTTCCAAATATCACTTTCTATGATTCTTATCTGATGATATCCACTACGAAAGTCTAACTTAGTGAAATAAATTGCATGTTTCAACTGATCAAGTAAATCATCAATTCTAGGAAGAGGGTACCTATTCTTTACCATTATCTTGTTCAAAGCTTTGTAGTCGATGCACATTCTCCAAGTCCCATGTTTCTTTGGAACCAACACAATAAGAGAACCACAAGGAGAAGTACTAGGATAGATAACTCCTTTCTCAACTATCTCTTGAACCTACTTCTTTATTTCTTCATTCTGCAAAACTAATAAATGGTACATGCCAATGTTAGGAAGTGGCACATCTTGCTGCAACTAGATTTCATGTTGTATCTCTCTCTTAGGAGGCAATCCTTTAGGTTCCTAAAACAAGTCATCATAAGTGGAAACAACCTTGACCAATTCATCTTTATGTTTTGGATCACACCCCTTGAATGCCTCAGAAGTTTCATCTTCTTTGGATTTTACAAGCATTAAAACAAAGTTCTTACTATAATTGACTAACCTTTTCATCTCACCAACATTAACTAGTGCAAGATTAGTCTTTATCTTATGTGCTCATACAATGTATTCAATCTTATCTTTAAAAAGATGATACCTGTTCTCCCCCAATAAAAGATAGCATGTCAGTCATATAGATAAGGACTCCCAAGTACAAGACCACAAATATCTAAAGGGACTAAATCATCTTCTACCTCATCCACAAAGTTTGCAGTGATAGAAAATCTAAGTTTACATTGCTTAGTTACCTATAACTACGCATCATTGCAAACCCATCCAAGAGGGTATGGTTTTGGATGAGGTTTTGTAGTCAAGTTAAGTTTTTTAACAACTTCTTCAGATATCAAATTAACTTGAGAACCTATATCAAATAATGTATCAACCATAGTATGCTTGATAAAAACCCAAATATGAAATAATTTATTCCTTTGCTTATCATTCTTAGGAGAATATTCTTTACTTGTACTTGTACTTGCACTTGTATTTGAAGAACTTGTAGCTGATGAAAGAGATATACCTTTTCCTTTACCTTGGATCCCAGCAGCAATGATCTTTGTCTCATCTCCAGAATCAGATCCAAGATCATGTTGAACTACAACAACAATTTTTTGTTTGCCTTTGTTTCCACCATATCTCTTTGGCCTTCTTTCAGGGTGCAACTTCCAGCACTTAAAATCATCATGCCCCTCTTTCTTGCAATGTGAGCATGTGGTTTTTTCACCCTCTTTCTTCACTGTAGCTATCTTTTTCCCCTTCCATTTTCCTTTAGATTTTTCCTTACACTTAGATGACTTCTTATCATACTTATCAATGAAAGAACCCTTACCTCTTGACTCTAAGTGTATGGCTTGAACACATACTTCATCTAGGTTACAAGGATTCAAAACCAAGATGGAATGCCTTAGGTAGGAATGAAGACCACCTATGTACTTAAGTAATGTATCTTTGGTGTACAATGGGAGATATAATGCAATATCCCTTTTCCTAAATTCATGGGTGTACTCTTGGATATACTAACCTTTCCCTTGCCTAAAATGTTGCCAGCTCATCATTAACTATTGCATATGTCCTAGGGGATAGAATTGCTTCTTAAGAGCACTAACAAATTCTGACCAAGTTAAATTGACTCTACCATGTTGAGAATTTTCAGCCCAAGTTCTACTCTCCCGCAAGGTTAGTGCTATACCTCCTAACTGAAGAGTAGCCAACTGAATTCTATCAGCATCATCTAAGAGGTTTTGGACTCTACGATAGACCTCAACTTGTTGAATCTAGTCATCTAATTTTTCATAATTTAATTCCCCACAATACTTTGGTAAATCAAATTTTACATTCAATTTAATTCTAGGCTTATGTCCACCCTTAAAAGGCTTATAAGACTTAGAATGAGTAGAATAAGGAGAAGAAGGAGAAGAAGGAGAAGAGGGAGTTGAGGGTGTTTTCAGAGGCTTGCAATCTCCTCTTGATCTCTTCCCTTTGTGCTCATGAGCTGTACATCTTTGCATTCTTTCTTCTCTCTCCTATACTAAAAGTTCTATAATGGTTTCCAAATTTTGAAGAGTCTTCTGAATACTATTTTCTTCAAAACTTTGTTCACCACCTTTTCCTTCCATCTGTGATGGTGGAATAGTTCTTCATTTTTTGATCTCAGGATTATAATCTTCAAGCTTTCCTTCACCTTTCTGAATCCTGGATCTTGTTAGCATTCAAATCTGCAATACTAGTCGCACAAGAGCTCTAATACCAAACTTGATCTGATTATGATCTAGGACTATTACATAAGGAATGCTTTTAATGTTTAACATAAGTTAATTCAAAATCATTAAATAAGTGAATTAACATAATTAAATGCTTAATTGAATAAAGTATATAAAGGTAATGAACTAAAAGAAAGAGAGTAGAGAGATAGAAGACAAAACACAATTGATAATGGAGTTCATCCACGTGGACTATGTCTCTGAGTACCTCTCTAATAAGGTGACCAATCTGATTAGCTCCAAAAATCAATTACATGTGTTTACAAGATCTTCCCTTCAAGCACAACAACAACATGATTCTTCATTGTACGGGAATAATCACAAAGTCTAAAAGATCATAATCTCCTTCTCATCACACTTGCCATATGTCAAATGTTTATTGGTTGAAGATGCCATGTCACTTTCTATGCCACATCAGTATGATGATGTCATTAGTTGACTTTAGTCAACCTAGTCAACTCTGACCTTTGACCAACCATATCTTTTGCATATGAGCTCCATTTTTGATGAAACGAATGTCACTGGATTCGTGGTGACGAAACCTTCATGATGAAACTAGAGATTTGACCAATTTTGACAAGGTCAAATTTCCACCTTTTTTTTGATGGCCTATGTATCTGGTTTGACTGGTCATATCTCAGACATGTGGACTCCTCTTTTGCGTGTTTAATTTGCATTGAGTCTAGTGTCTCAAGAATTTTAACTTGGAGCTTATTTATGGAGCATTGGAGATACTTCAATTATAGGTTAAAAATATCCCCTGGATCAGCTACACTAGCCAACCCTCAAGCAACCTTGGATCCAAAGACAAGCCTAGTGGATTAGCTAAAGTGCACGCCTACCCATATCTCCATGTTTGACCTCTTTCACATATCTCCATAGCATAAACATGCACTTGACCAAGCCCTTCATAATGAATTTTTCCCAAGGGATATAACCCTTGAGAGCTTCCAAATGATGGTTAACCATATAGATGCTAATAAACATGCAACATTCATAGACCATGATGTGGCGCTGCATAAACCCCTGCATAATGTTCTTTTGCACTTGTTTGTCGAGGTCCACAAAAGCATTGTCCATAGAGTCCTTGTTGATGGTGGGGTTGGATTAAACATATGTAGTCTAAAGGTAATCAAGCAATTAGGCTATTTAGAGTCCAACATTGATGTCACAAGGAGGATCAATATCAGAGTTTATGATGAAGAGGAAAGATCCTCTAAAGGTATTATCATTCTACCTGTCTGGATTGGTCCAGTTGTCAAGAACACTCCCTTCCAGATCCTAGATCTTGAGTTGGCATACAACATGTTACTAGGGAGACCATGGATACATGAGATGCAAGCCATACCTTCAACACACCATCAGTGCATCAAGTTCCCACACCTGGGAAAAGAAATCATCATTGAGGGAGATCCAAATTCTTTCCAATACTATAATATGGTCCAAATTAGCACTGATAACCAAGTACCCTCAAACAAAGATGAAAGCATCCACTCCTCTTTAGATTCAATTCCCAAGGATGTCACCAAAAAGTGGGAAAAATATCCATTATTGACAAGGGTTGTGGTGAATAAATCTTTGAGGAAGCTTTCACTATCACGAACATGCCTCAGAGCCCAAGATCATATGGCATGCCACAACCAGTTATTATAATAAAAACTCTAGAGCCTATTCTACTAAGGTATCCACCCACAAGCTTTGTCAGATGGGGAGACATTGCAGAAGAAAACCCATTTGATAAAGATATCAATACATGGTTATACTAAGATCCATAAGAGACACTTCAACAACCCCTACCCATATCAAACTATGGAATTGGTTATACAATGCTACAAATATTTGGGTATGATGGTACAAGTGGTCTGGGGGCAAGACAACTGTAAGGCCTCATCCTGAACCCCATCGTAGTTTTCCATTTTTTGCTTATGTTAGACCTAGCACAAGATACATTTCATTTTGATGCACTATGGACTTTATGGATTTTTATGCTTTATATCATGGATTGATCATTTTGAATGTTGGATACTAGATACTTTATGATGCACCTAATGGACCATATTATGTTTCTATTTTGGACTTGTTATTCAAGACATTTGATTTCGAAAAACATTATGGTTATTCTATGGATTATTGATGATATGAGAGTTGTTAGAAATGGATATTAATTTGAAATATCATGCAATGTGAATCTTACCCTATGTTATACGCTTAAATGAAATTATTATTGCTTGTAGTAAATTTAGTATGATGATGTTTCCTTAAGGTTTTGAATATTGGTTATTGTCTTTATGAAGAATATTTTATCTCCTTCGAATAGTAATATTTCAATTGAGTGTGCAGGTATGAGACCATGGTATTTAATCTGGGGAACCAAACATAGGTATTTGTGAACTCAGTTTAAGCCAAGGCTGTGTCTAATGAGAGAAAATACCTCATTGTAATGTGATTTAATTTGTAAACGTAAATGGTTGATTGTTGGAAATTATTCCTTAAATGTATTTTCATATTTATTTTCCTTGTGGTTATGCCCAAGTGGATATGACACGTGTCTAGTGATGTGTAAATATTGGTGTGTGTCACTTGACACTTTTGAATGTACTTAAGACCATGACATGTCAACTTGGGAATGGTTGTCCACCACCTAGATAAGTACATTACTGAATCCCCATATGCATACCTTGGTTTGGGAGATGGAGGTGTGGTCATTTCATTTGAATTTCGTGAGTACCCTTGTAGTGGATTTTTGGAGGGGTTAAAAAGTGCCTAGGGATGTGTTGGGGTCATTTTTAGGCAGCCCACTTGTTATACCAAAAGTTAAGGGCCATTTTAACCCTAGGATAGCCTCTGGTTGACCAAGAGACCCTTCCAAAAGTTGGTTTCCCAAGTTGGACAAAAATCAACTCTTGTGAGGCTTGATCTTGGAAAGACCTCTCTTCCATTTTGATGTAAAGACCTTACTCACCTTTTTTGAGTTTCCTTTCTAGGATCTATTTTTAGAAAGTTGTAATATTTTAGGGAAGAGAAACCAATTAGAGGGTTTTCCTTCTCCCCATGAGTTTTCTAGTGGATTTTTAGTGGGGACTCTCCATGTTGGAGAGTTTGAACACCCACTCTCTAACTTAGAGACTTAGCTAGAGTTGGTGACATTGGAAAGAGGAATTAGGCTAAAACAGAGCTCTTCTACATCTTTCTTACCATAAGCTTGTATCTAGGTTGGTGGACATTTTGCATCTCCATTCTTGTTGCTCTATTTTGTGTTGCAAGAAAGATAAATGTAGTGTGTTTTGTGTTGAGTATTATAGTTATGTTCTTGTAGTCAAGTTCTATGTTTTGTGAAATATGTGTATTGCTTATTTTCTTTTAAATGTTGTTAATTGGAGTCTCAAGGCTCACTCACCTTTGGGAGGGAAGAGAAGCCTTGGGGGTGGAGGAGTTTGATATCCCTTGGTGTGGAGCCTCTCCTCAAGGAGGAGAGGGAAAAATCATGGAGTATGGGCTCCATGAAGCTATCCTAGGTTGTTTCTTTTCTTGAGGGACATAAGGACATATTGATGGATTGTGCGTTTGATATTGAGATGGAATTTATCTTCTTTGTAAGCCATGAGAGGGCTTGGTTATAGTTTGTTTTGGGGTTGACCTTCTCCCTTGGGTATTTGGTCCGCTTCACCCCATTTTAGGGTCCTTGTGTGACCCTTTGTGTTAGCCTTTGGTTTGGGAGTAAAATGTGAGTCTTCTTTTCTTCATGTATTGTTGTTTGTTAGTTTGTTTCTTACCCACCTTTGTTTTGTTCCCCAAGCTCTGGGGTGGCCTCATAAGATGCCTAGGTTGAGTGGTGAGCATCCCATGGTCTGTGGTGTTTTCCCTTGTTTTGTTTTGCAAATTTCTTTCTTGGTGGTTGAAGAACTTGAAGATTAAAACTTAAAAGAAAAAGGAAAAGTGATTTTTTTGTTCTATTAGCTATTTTTATAAGCCTTGAAGGATGAAAGATTCTTGGGTCATGGCCTAGTAGAGAGTATTATTTCCTTTAAAAAAGCATTGTAATGGTATAAAAATGCAATCTTAGAGAGTTCAAATTAAATGGTATTTTTGCAAAGAGCTAGTTGTAACAATTTATTGAGTTTAAGTTGGAAAGGTTATAAATTTATATATCCATGTTTGGAGATTTCCAATACAAACAAGGAATAGTGTCATTATTCCCATTGAATGTAGTTATAAATATATTGCAGACTTTATAAAGAAAAAAAAGAATAGAAAATTTGTTGGAAATTTCATTTGATTTGTTGCAAAATAAAGGAAGAGATATGTAGTAGAAAACATAGACATTTTATTTCCATTTCATTATTGCACAGCTCAACAGAAATGATTTAAAAAAATAAAAATAATAACAACAATATAGTAAAAACCAGCTATGCATGATCATTCATTTATGCTTACAATCATCTAGTTTCTTTGCTTACTAAACGGGTTTAATAACCCTTTTGCTAAATCTGTTATCTGAGAAATTACTACTTATGTTTTGGTATAATGTTTTTAGAGAAAATGACATTAAGAAGTCTTCTTTTGAAAACTTATCATGTTGTGATTTGTTTGTGTTAGAAAAGTATCTTGGACAACATATATACATATTTGCATACCTATTTTGAATTATATTTAGAAGTATAAACATAAACATAATACCTTATGTTACTCCTTGATTCTGATTTACTTTCCTATGATTAAAGGTTACTGATTAAATATATATACAACAAAACTTTCCTTGCCTTACAAATTTAAGAGACTATATATACATACATAAGAAAAACAAATAAAATAAAATAGATAGAAACTACTGTTGGATATTTATGAATGAACCTGTGTTTTATTTATTTTATTAAAAAAAAATAATACTGCTGAATATATATATATATA
>MU226429.1:1807169-1818168 GCA_018584345.1 Thuja plicata
GGCAATGAAACTTTACTGGCAAACTTATATGACCAAAATGAACCTCCAAGAAAGAAATCAGATCATTCTGAGCACATACGAAAATTACCAAAAATAGTAACTTTCCATAAATAGCAGCTCTGCACAAAATAGCCCTTATTGAATATAAAAACAGAAATAGTTTTGGGTGACGCAAGATTGCTCTTACACCCAGGATGCTCCTGCATCATATCACTTCACCATTGCCATTTTCTATGGGGGAATTTGACCTACTGGGAAAAATTACACCTTCTTCAGCAAATGGACACAAATACATCATAGCAGAAACATAGTACTTCACTAAGTGGGTGGAAGAAATTCCCCTCACTTACATAACTAGAAAGCAGATATCAATGTTCATACTCAACCACATCATCTATCGATACGAGATTCCTCAAACCATACTGACAAATCATGGTACACCCTTCCAAAACAAATATGTTGAAGAGCTATGTGAACAGTTCCAAATTAAACAAGGGTTCTCTTCATTCTATTATCCTCAAGGTAATAGCCAGGCTGAAGCAACAAACAAGAGCATTTTGAAAATCTTGAAGAAAATAATTAACGAATCAGGGTGAGACTAGCATTTACAGCTTAGTCCTACATTATGGGCATATAGAAATAGTGTGAGAACACCTACAAGAGACACTCCTTTCTCCCTAGTATATGGATCAGAGGTGGTCCTACCCCTTGAAGTGGAAATACCATCCCTGAGGATATCATTAAATAACCTGATTTCAAATGAAGACTACAGAGTAGCAAGGCTCAGTGAACTGGAACTACTAGATGAAAGGAGACAAAATGCATTCAATCACTTACAAGGCTATCAGAATTTCCTTAGAAGGAACTATCATAAGAAAGTGAGGCCACAAATATTTGAGGTAGGAGACCTCGTCCTCATGGAAAATCAAAAGAACCAAGCAGAATGAGTGAAACCAGGAAAGTTCAAGCCTAACTAGCTAGGACCATATGTCATTTTCAACTCTACCCAGAGTGGGCATACCAATTGGCAACAATGGATGGAGATTAGCTCCCCAGATACATAAATAGCATGCACCTAAAGAGATTCTATGCTTGAGGTCTCAGTGGTTAAGGAAACTATCTACACATCCAGAAAAAACCAAAAAAATCAAAAAATACAAAATGGTACCTTGGTGAAGACCTGGTAAACAGGCACCTTGGCAACAATAAAAAAAAATCAAAAAAGTAAAAAAGTAAAGAGAAAAAAAATCACTCTCATTTGAAAACCTGGAAAACATGCACTATTGAGTAGGTACCTTGGCAAAAACCTAGCAAACAGGCACCGAGTGTTCAAATCCAACTTCACCATCAATGATCTCCCAATCTAAAACTTGAACAAACTTCAATACAAGACTGACTACCCAAGTTGTATCCAAAATAAAAATCCCCTCTGTGTACCAAACTTATCCATGGTTAGTATTGGTCCACCAGACTAGGGGGTGAAATGTCCTAAAAAAATCCCTAAAAAAATTAGAAAACTCATCAAAAATCTTAAAAGATCAAGAATCCTAAAAAAAAAAACAATCTTCATGGAAAATAATAAAAAAATTGCAAAATCCCAAGCAATAAAACCAACTTGGTTATCAAGAGAGCAAAGGGTGATCAATTTGAGTCAATCAATGTCACAACCATGAGATTTGAGAATCAGGTTTGGGCCCATATGACACAACTTTATCAATCTATCAAATCTATCACCAAGCAAACTGGCTACCAAGCCAATCTATCAAAAGTCACAACCATGAGCTTTGTGAATCAGCATTGGGCCCATCTTACACAGCTTGATCAGCCAACAAAAACAATCAAAATCAATCAATCAATCATATCAATCATCTTACACAGTGATGGCTACGCTCAACACGAGATAGGTCAGTTGTATATGAGTCATCTGTTAATTGAAACCAGACACAATCGAAGCAATCAAGCCAATCAAGCCTATAAAAAGAGTTGAGACAATCAAAAGAATCAAACTGAATCAAGGAACAAATAAAAAATGTTGACTAGGTCAGTCAGTTGGTCAGATGTTAGTCTATATTTTGCGATTATATTCTTACGCTACTCCAGGATCCGCCAAGTGAGGAGAGTAGCTATGATGGATCATTACTAATTTTATTTGATTGCTGTCTATTGAATGTTCACTTCAATTTCAGGGCCATGATGGTTTAGGATAAATGCGGTAGGCACTGTCACTTATCTGGCAGCCATGCAGTTCTACAATTTGAGCTTAACCCTGGGAAAGAATTGGACATTCCTTCTCTGTTATATGCTTGTTTATTTACCAATAGAATCGTAGCAGTATCTAGACAGACTCTGGGTGCATTATATTTCTATCTCAGTTTTTATGGGCTTTCTTCTTAAAATCAAGAGTTCACAGTGCTATTCAGATGGACTATGGGTACATTGGAATTGTATCCTGGTTTTTTGGTCTTTCATTTCAAAATCAAGAGCTCACGGTGCTATCTAGATGGACTCTGGGTGTGTTGGAGTTCTATCTTGTTTTTTTTGTTTAGATTATTCAGAGGGAAAAGCAGTATCTAGATGGTCAATATCTGGGTGCTTTTGGTACTCTTTCTTTTCAAACAGGGAACATAGTTGAACCTAGATGGTCAATATTTGGGTGCACTAAGTTCTCTTTCTATTCAATCTATCTACTCCTTCCGGTTATCAAGAGGTCATGGTGGTATGTGATCTAGATGCATTGGACACTCTTCATAATTTCATAAAAAGATGCAATGATGACAAATATTATAAATGGGGGCAGCGACTTGTGTCACTCATCCATTCTATCAATTCATATATATCAAAAAAACCAAAAAATTCCTTTCTATCATTCCATATCTATCAAATAAAATCCCAGAGAGCACATATGCATTAACTATCTTCTAACTAACACATGCATTACTCAGATATTTTGTGCATAATAGATTGCATCCATTCTACTTAAGTGCATCCAAAAAAATGAAAAAAATGTAGCAGTTGCATACATGGTAGATCATAAATCACATGCATTTCATTTCCACCATCCTGCATTCACATGTCAGTATCATAGAAAAAGTAAATCATCCATCTAAGAGTCTGCATAATAGAATCGTATCGCATAAGAATTTCAACATCTAAACACAATCATGTAGAACCATACATATAGAAAGTAAATCAATAGTTACATCTCATATAAATATAAATATCTAAGTATAATGAACCATCGCAAGTCTAAACACAAGAAGGTGATAAACATATATATCAATAAATATCAAGTGTGTCAAGATACAATCATATATAAGCCTCAAAGATACATCAATGCTACATCGCTACAAAAATGGTAAATTAGAGTATAACAGATATAGTAACTCAACATGTGCTACCCTCATCCTCGCCGCTAGGTGGATAGGGGGAGGCATATTAGGGGCACTCTTATGTGGTAGAGCCAGAGCACCAATCCCACTACTTTGTGATCTCTTCACTCTGTTAGATCTCTGGGAGGCAGTGTAGTTGGGAACCCAATGATATAAAGGAACTCTATCCTCATAGTGTCACCTCCAATAGTCAATCTCTCTCTAAGAATCATGCCTAGTTCTATAGTATCAGTCCAATACCTCCTAATGAGAGGCATCTTGTACACTATCAATGAAGGATCTGGCCTTTGAGCAAGCTTGTTGCTCTCTCTCCTCAATTGCTAAGACTGTAGCCTCCAAAGTAGTAGCATGCACATCCGAAGTAGCAAGTCTAGCCTACAGATCATGTACCTACTAAGTAAGTCTCTCTAACTCTAAGGGATCATCCACCATCAACCCATAACCACATCCATGTGTCCCTCCTCAGCCCTATTCCCTAATCCCTCATCTCTCCTCTCCCTCACTACCCAAGAATCCTCACTCTCAGAACTATCACTAGACTACTACATGTACTCCTAAAACTAGTGGAGGATCTCGAACCTGCATTCTCTGCATCCAAGGCCTCAATGCCAATATCTCCTATCTCCATGTCCACATCCTTTGCAATAACTCTATCCTCCATTATTGGAGCCAACATAGCAGCAGTGCAAGGATGCACTCTATGACGCAACTGGGGTACCTCCTCCTCCATTGCCTCCTCATCCTCCAAAATGGCACTCAATCCAACTCTTTGAGTACTGCTCCACCCACCCCTCATATGAACCCCACCACCAGTACCCCTAGGACCAGGATCATCTCCACCATCATCTCACCTCCCCTGCCCACCATCCCGACCACCATCTCTCCCTCTCCTGCCATCCTGACCTCCATCCCTACCACCCCCATCCCTCCCTCCATCCCTCCCTCTACCCCGCCTTTGATGTGGCCTCCTAAATAATATATCAACAAATGGTCTTGAGACATCAGTGAGTGGCTCGGAATGCATAGTCTACCACCATGCATCATACTATGGAGTAGTGCCTGCAATAGAACAAATCCAGATATCGCTAACATATACATAATCAGCATAAAGGTCTATACAAAAGAAATATATCTAAATAGTGTAGAACAAATAACAAAGTATGGCCACATATAAACAGAGAACTACATCAAGTAGGGGCAGAATCAGAATACGTGCCAACATCCACAGTAGTAGATCTCCAAGTCCACGCAACAGGCATGAGACCCCGGAACTCAATAATAGCTACATCCAAAGGCACAAGTGCACCCTAAAGAGTAGCATCTCTAGATCGATGAGAAAAATAGGCATACAAATCTGTAATATCTTGACTCTCTCTCTAAACTGCTGCAACACCCTATCAATATTGTGAAAGTCTATCATATGCACATGTCAACTAACATGACCAATCAAGAACCTTCGCTATCAACAGAAGGGTAAATGAACATCCTCTCCATCCCAAATAGGATAGTCCATGTATGGCCTCCAAATAAAATATAACATCATGTCGAGTTTCTACCACCAAAAAATCAAATGTCCCATATGTGAATAGACAATGGCACCATCATACATAAACACATACGGTCTCCCCACAGGAAGACTCTGAGAACTTACAGGTTTGCACATTGCAATGTGCTCCCAAGCCCATATCTAGAGCAAGGTAGCACCACAACCAAGAAAATTACCTCTGAGGTAAGTAGCATAGAACATATGATGGTACATGTGTGCCAACATGCATGGACCCCAGGAATATAAGGTATGATCTCAAACCATACCCTGGAAACAAGCACTGAACCCGACAAAGAATCTGTCTTGATGACGATCAGGACATAGGATCCCACATATTAGACTCCCTAACAATGTGGTTAATCTATCTAAACTCATCCCAAATCTAGACCATGGGATATCATAGGGATCCAACATCCCAAGCTGATCCAGAGGCAAACCAGAAAGCTCAGAGAGAGCAGTCACGCCAGCATCCCGGTCATACTCAACAAGAGCACCCTGAATAGGAATCTGCACGATGTGATAACCATCCTCTAGAGTGACTATGCACTTGCTAGTCAATAATCTAAAAGTACAGGTCTCTGAATGCCACCTCTCCAATAAGCCAGAGATCAAACCCCTGTTGGTCGTGATCTCAGGCATATAGCATATCTAGTATAGCCTAATTGCCTCAGAATGTCTCTCACCCTCAGTAACCTGAAAGTGAAGAATCAAACCTGATGGTCTCAACTCCGGACACTACAGGATAGTCCTAAAATATTGCAAAACACAGAAAGAAATGTATCAGTAACAGATCATTCATTAATGCATGTCAAAAGAGAACTAACAGAACAATTGTGACAATCTACAGACAAATGTGACACTTTTATGGCCTTTACGGAAATAAACATGCACTTGTAGTAATAAAAATACCTAGTGCAACACACTTATAAATTGTGGTATGCAATCATCAATTGTGACATTTAAACCGCAATTGCAGAAAAACCGCAGTTGATTGCGGCACTCTTCTAAAATTTTAAAAAATGCAAAAATTTTAAAAGGAATAAATATGCACTTTAATGAAAAAGAAGACAAGATCACTTACCAAATGTCATGTGCCATCTGGCCGATGAAAGTCACATACCCATTTAGAGACATGTAGGAAACCATGAATGCCCGCCATAGCTCATAGAAGACACGAAAAGTAGAGAAAAATGACTACAAACTCACCAAGATCGTCAGAGCTACATAATGCAAATGAAAAATGAAGGGCTTTCCCAGCTACTTATAGGGATTTCCAAAAACCCTAATTCCTCCAGGACTTCAATATTTCCTTCCTGGTCCCCAAAAATTTCAAAACTCAATATCGGGGGCATAATAAAGTTTTTTTCAAATCAGTCAGCTACCCTGATTCACAAATTGTAGTTTCAACAAATTAATGCTCATGTCGCTAATTTTCGCTCAAATTTGTTGAGGGGGCATAAATACACCTACTATCATCAGGGCAAGCTGGGGAAAGATAAAAATTAGAGAATCTTTGACACACTGCGACAAGTCACATTACATCAAAGAGGGGCATATGTAGACACCCTAAAATGGACAGACTTGCAACTTGACATTAAAAATACTAATTTTCATCTATTATTTAATGGTTTTTTAATCATTAATTAATCATCTATTTTCTTCTAAATTCATTTCATCTATTAATTAAAGGTTTTTTAATCATTAATTAATCATCTAATTTCTTCTAAATTCATTCCCCAAATCATGTAATCAAATTCCCAAAATTAATTAAATAATTAATTTTATTTAATTAATTAACCTTAATTGGTTAATTACCATTAATTATTTAATTAAATTCAATTTCCTATAGTTTAAATTGAAGTATTTAAACTTACTAATTAAATTCTTCCAATTAAATTAATTTAATTTCATTCAATAAAGCAATTCTAAATAAAAAAGAATTCAATTATCTCACATGTTGAAAAATTTAATTACAGAAATGAATTAAATATTCATTTATTTTCAAAGAGATAATCCTTATTCAGATCACATGGGTTACTTCACCCATCTCTCCATTTCACATGGGTAACTCCACCCATTTCTTGAGTTCACATGGGTAACTTCACCCATTTCTTGAGTTCACATGGGTAACTCCACCCACCTCTTCAATTCAAAAAGGTAACTCACAATTAGCTCTTTCGTCAACCAAACTCTATCTCCTCTTTACCAATTGAAGAGATGGAGGTTACTGATGGCTTCTCTAGTTCCCTTTGATCTCAACTGTTCATACCATCCCCAATTCCTATATAATAGACCCTTCATACCCATTTGAGGGATCCAGTATTTCAAGCTCTTGTGCACCATTACTCCGTCATTTTGGTTCTAGCATTAAAGCCATCTTGCGAACACAAAGCCATTTCAAGTATCAAATTATCAATGCTTCTCAAGTCATAGATTCTGCCACACCAATACTAAGAATCAAAAATAGCATTTCAGAAGGAGTAGAGAGAGATAATGGAAGCTTCAAGCACTTTGGGGTTTGCATTCATTTGTTTTCCTTTCTTTTCTTGTATATTTTATTGGTTAAATTTTTGTATTTGTCATTAGTATTTTTGTGTATTGTATTTCTATCATTACAAATTAGTGCCACTAACCCTCATCGTTGGAAAGCTTGGGAACCACGAAAGAGGCGTACAGAAGAAATGGCCTACCTTGGATTGGTGGCACCAATATCGGAGACTTGAGTAGATAGTCCTTGAATATTTTGAACACTTCTTCACACTATTCTGTCTACATAAACTTTACGTCCTTGTGTAGTAGATGCTAAAATGGGTGGCACTTGTCTGCTAGTTGGGCTATGAGTTACCTAATTGATTGGAGCCTACCTTGTAACCCCCTTAGTTTCCTTAGGTTGGTTGGTGGTGGCATGTCCAATATTGCATTGACTTTCTCTGGGTCTACCTCAATGCCTCTATGTGACACTATTAATCTCAAGAGCTTCCCTGTTGTGACCCCGAATGGACATTTCTTTGGATTTAAACAAACCTTGTATTCCTGCATTCTATCAAATATGGGTCCAAATACTTGTAGATGATATTTTCTAAGAATTGACTTTGTAAGTATATCATCAACATATTCCTCCATTGGCTTGTGGAGGAGGTCATGGAAGATGGTTGTCATGGCCATTTGATACATTTCTCCCACATTTTTTATACCAAACGACATGATTTTCCAACAATAAGTGCCCCAAGGATATGTGAAAGTCATTTTATGTTGGTCATCTTGCGCAATCCTTATCTGATTATACCCTTAAAAGCCATCCATGAGCGATAGCATTTGATGTCCTACTATCAAATCTACTATCATATCGATGTTAGGCAAAGGAAATTCATCCTTGGGACAAGCTTTGTTAAGATCTCTAAAGTATGTGCAAATTTGAATCTGACCACTATGCTTTGTAACTGGTACTAGGATAGATATCCAATCTGTGTATGGGATCAGTCTTATGAACTTAGCATCTAGGAGATTTTTCAATTCTTCCTTGACTAGTACTGCAACATGGGGATGCATCTTTCTCAGCTTATGTTTGATGGGTTTTGCGTTGGGTAGCAATGGGAGATGATGTAGCACAAGCTCTGGATCTAATCCTGGCATGTCCAAGTAGGACCATGCAAAATTGATCTTCCTTTCCTTGAAGAAACTAATGAACTATTATCTCTCCTCTAGGGTGAGTGATTTTGCTAAGTAGATGTTCTTTGGGTTCTTGTCATCAACCCAAGTTGACTTCTTCCATTTCTTCTGCTAATAATCCCAACTTTTCCTTTGTCAAGGGAAGGAGTTTTTTCTTTCCATCTTCTAGCACCTTAGTGAGGTTTTCACTACAAGATACGTCTTATTTTGTCTTTTTATCATTTTTTGTGCCATTAAGCACCTTTCAGTTTTCACTTACTGACGATTCTTTTTTCTTTTTCAATTGTTTTTGTTGACTGGAAAGAGGTGTTTCCTCCCTAAAGTATGTTGATCTATCAAGGTCGATGCAGAAACCTAGTTTATGGTCCCCTAATGGAATTCCCTCTTGAAGTCCCATGAAGTCTGCAATATCCTCATCATTCTCAAATATATTCATATCAGGTGGTCCTTGTTGATCCCACTCTATTTTTTTTGGGTGTACAAGACATAGGCCCTCATGTTAGGTTCACTCTATTTGGTTGAATGGGACTATGAAGATGGATTTGAAATACCTAGAATATGATGTGGATGCATCACCTAATGAATTTCTATTGACATGTTTATCGATATAGGGTTGATCGTCTATGGTTAATTGGTCGAATAGATTGTCAAGGTGTATGGTGGTGGCTAACCAAGGGGAATAGTCTAGGATTGATGGCTCAGAGTCATGAATGGATCTCCACTCATACCTATGGGAGTCAATTTTTATAGAATGCTCATCAGATGTCTCACTTCCCTTGTTATCATGGATTTCTTGGTTGAGGGTTAATCAAGATTGAGAGGTTTCCACTTCATCTGGAAACAACTGTTGAAGTATGTTTCTGATTAAGATGTGTTTCAAGTTTTTTTTGTAGTGTAACTCTACTATTTTTTCTTGATCAACAGGTATGTCTTGGGTGATAGGACTAATTCTTTATTTCTCATAGCCTAACCCTCTATTGTTTCTCTGGGTTGGTAGGAGAAACAATTCCATTAAACCTTGTTGTATTTCCCCCAGACTAGTTGTACCATCATACTCAAATCTTTGGAGCATTGTATAGCCAGTTCCATAGTTTGATATGGGTATGGGTTGTTGAAGTGTCTCTAGTGGATATTGATACAACCATGTATTGATATCTAGATCAAATGGGTTCTCTTCTACAATGTCTCCCCATCTGACGAAGGTTGTGGGTTGACACTTGAATAGAACATGTTTTGGGGTTTCTTTTGTAATAGCTATTTGTGGCATGCCATATGTTCTTGGGCTCTGGGGCATGTTTGTGATAATGAAAGCTTCCTCATAGCTATATTCACCACATCTATTTTCAGTAATGGATATTTTTCCCTCTTTTCTTATGATATCTTTGGAAATTGAATTTGATGTGGATGAGCTACTTGCCTCTTGGTTCAAGGGAACCTGGTTGTCAGTACTAGTTTGAACCACATTAAATTATTGGAATGGATTTGGATCTCCCTCAATAATGATTTCTTCCACCTAGTATGGAAACTTGATGCAATGATGGTATGTGGATGGTACGGCTTGCATCTCATGTATCCATGGTCTCCCTAGCATCATGTTGTATCCCAACTCTAGTTCTAGGATCTCAAAGGGAGTGTTCTTGACAACTGGACCAATCTAGACAGGTAGAATGATAGTACCTTTGGAGGATCTTTCCTCTTCATCATAGGCTCTTATGTTGATCTTTCTTGTGACATCAATACTGTGTCATGCCCAAAACTAGGGCAAAACACACACACAATTTTTTTTTTTTAAAGCACCTAAGAACGTACAATTGACAGGGGGAGAGTTGGAAGTAAAAAAGAAAGGTATAGTTAACCTTCAAATTACAAGGTATAAGCGTAGACTGATTAAGGGTCAAGCTATAAATAGATGCAAAATTGGGCATCAACTTGCTGCATGGTTATCTGAATACTCAATTTGGGTTTATCTAACACAGATCTCTTGATTAAAATATGATGGTAGTTAGTGGTTCAGGAACATATGTTGATCATTGTTTCCCTTACTTAACCTTAACCCTAGATTGCTACTAAACCATCCAAGTTAATTCTAGTTAACATTAGACAATGAGATATTGACAAGATTGCGATTGAATAACAATTTCACTAAATCAAACAACTATTAATTAAAATCCCATCTACGATCAATTCTGATTTCCCTAACCTATTAAACATCATTAATGGAATTATTATCCTATGATAAGACAACATTCTTTTCTAATCCATCAATTTCTAATATACAACTGTAAATTAACCTTTCATTAAAACATTTGAAACACCTCCTAATTATACATTTAAATTTACTTTCAATTACAATCGAGCATAAACCCTAATTCCCTTGAGCACAATAGAACATATT
>MU226429.1:1818244-1879884 GCA_018584345.1 Thuja plicata
ATGACAATTCACATTATTAGGCCAATTTCTCTATTTATTAGGTTCACAAAACTTACAATGATAAAATACCCTAATGTTAAGGTTCCATCTAAAAGGATTAATTACTATATTGATAAGTGGTTCCAAGACAAAACAAATTAGATCATGCTATTAAGTCTATTCATCTATCGTGACGCTAAAATTATTAATCTAACAATTAATGTTAAATCTTTGAATCAAAATACATACATAAACTACTACTCATTAAAAAATGAATTAAAAATTAAACTTAATTAACTAACATAACTTATCAACTAATTACCAATTAACTTAGCTAACAAACAAATGCTAATCCTAACTAAAGCTACAATATAAAATACAATTTATCTATATAAAGCTTGCTACCCAATTTAAAATTATATACAAAAAGGAATGGCCTTAATCACTAGTATAAACTATCAATAAATTACTTACACATCTAATCATCCTAACAATAATCTTTAATCCTACTAATCTGATAATTCATTTAACTATCAACTTATAATATAAAACCCCCAATTCATAAATTCAAATGCCTTGGGAAGGTCAAATTTTTGCAAAAGGGAAAAATAAGTGGGAAAGCCTTGCCTTAGGGGGAGGGGCCCACCACCTACCCTACCCCCACCCTAAGAAAAATAATTTCGCAGGCTAAGGAGATAGGACAGCAAGGAGGCTCACATGAAAGGAAGGAAGGTGATGGGATTGCTGGGGCCCACTCAACCATCTTTCATTTTCCCAAGGTCATTTCGCATGGGGAAAGGAGGGGAGTTGACTTAGGATGTAGGCATAAGACATGTCAAGGCTGTTTGCTTGGGAAAAAGGACAACAAGGTAAAAGTGGCAAGATTACCAAGTAGTTTAGCCCCCCCCCCATTGAAAAAAGGTGATTTATATTTCTTTTTTTTAAATGCAAGTCTCCTTTTTTTCTTTTCTTTTTATTTCATTTTATTGTGTCATAGAGTTTGAAAAAGGCTAGGCTTTGAAAACCAATGCATGGGAAGGATATATATTGAGTTAATAATTATTAAAAGGATTAAAATGAAATGGTAAGGAAGGTTACGGGGCCCACAAGCTTTTTAGTTATATGGATTTTATAAATCTTTATTGATTAAGGGTTAGCTGTTAACAGTAAGGATAAGATAGGGGATTTAGGACTACTAATACCAATTAGGGGAGTATAATGAAAAGGGAAGGGAATATTCTCTGTGGTAAGAGAATAATTTCCTTCCCATACAAAATGCAGAGAGTTTATGCTCTTAAAAATCTGGAAGATGTCATTGCAAATGTTTAAATTTTTCTTTTAATTTCTTTGCTTGTTTTTTGAAGGTTCATAGTGCATAATAGGATTGATTTAATGGACAATGTACAAGAGGAATTATGGGCTGAAAGATAGTTGCATGAGATTTTAACATAGTAATCTAACATGTTCATTTTTTCATTGTTTCATGCTTCAATTTAGAGGAATAAGAATGAGAATTTGTTCAAAAAGAGATTGATTACAATGAATAAGAAAATTTACAACCAACATTAGAGAGATTACTAAAATTCATTCTTCAACCAATGTATGTAATCTAATGAAATTTCTATATTATCTATTCTATCAACCTTGGATATCATTTCACAAAAAGAATAACATTTCCATTACAAGAAATAGACTACTCTTAAGCATGAATATAGTGAGTATTTGTTTCATTATGGTAACCTCTTCCAATACAATTACATATCCTTAAAGATGGAGAGACTTCATATATTCATGACTAACTTACAATATTCCAACTCAAATGAAGAAAGCATTTCACGTGTTACTTGAAGATGATTTCCCCATACATTACAACATGCAACAAGAGGAGGATCAACAATACAACAACATAAGGTGTTTTCCACACAATCACACCAAAGAGTGAACTCCTTCAAAGCTTCATCCACATGAGTCTTGACATCAATACCTGCAATAAAAATGGTAGAACCATGGGATTCTCACCTCCCAACCAAGGCCTCAAAGAGGCCACCCCCAAGCTTGGAGAACCAAGGCTAAACAAGGCTTCACATCCAAATTACTTACAACATTTGACATGAAAAAAAACAACAATACACTCCCATTCAAGGTTTTCACAAATGAGTTTTGCAAACTCATTGAAGAAGGGTGAAGGTGGGATTTTCCAAGGAGGAGAATGCCATTTGCATTTTCTTATCAAATTTCTCAATAATAACTTCTCCATGCCTTTCCAAGGCTTCAATAACATTCTTTCCATATACACATTTGGTCATTTATAGACCAAAACAATATTTGCAACATGGCTTCATGGAGCCCATACTCCATGAAATTGTCCCTCTTCTCCAAGAGAAGAGACTCTCACTACAATGGAAAGCCCAACTAACCCCTTCACCCAAGGCCACTTCTTCCCTTTCCCAAAGGGTGAGTAATGCCTTCACTCCCATGAACAACACTCCCAAATCCCAAATAAATAAAAAAATACAAATCAAAAAGTATTCCCTTCCCATCATAAGACAACAAACAAGTTTGCATATTACAATACTACACAAGATTACATACAACAAGATTTCATATTCATCAACTACAATGTCCAATTTTTCTTGAAACATTTCAAGCACTCCATGGCAAGAGAGAAACCAACCTTTCAATTGTGTTATGGAAAAATGAAACTTGAGAAGAGCCCAATTTCTTCTCTTTCTCCTCCTTCCAAAACCCTAATTGTCTCTAAAATTAGAGAGTGGGTGAGCACCCACTAAGTCTCCCAAAACCCTCTAAAAAGACCTCCAAAAGTGCACTCAAGAACTAGCCATGATGAGGTATGACAACTAGCCTTTTTTTGTCTCCCCTCATAATTGTGAGGTTAGCAAGAAGTGTGGGACAAGTTAGGTGCATAAGACCATCTCTATTTTTTCCACCTTTAAAAAGTGGGTATTTTGGAGAGTCATAATGGTGACCTAGGTTTCTCCCATAGGTTAAAACTAACCCTAACCCAAGGTACCCACTTAGGGTTAACTAATTTTGGTAAAAAAATACACTCTAGGGTCACTTTTAACCCCTCCAAAGTACCCCTAAGGTTCAAATCCGAGTTTCAACATGATAGGATCCCTATAAGGTATCTATATGCAAGTGATTAATATAATGTCACAAAAGGTTAAGTGATTSTTKCCCAAGCCCTAATTGACATGTCATTATCCACATGGACAACACAAGTGTCAAGTGACACCAAACAAAAAACACATCACATTCACAAATGACATGTCTAAATAACAACATAAATTAAAACTATTAACACACATTTAGATTACATTTAAAACAAGGGTCACATTACAATGAGGTTTCAACCCCTTATTGGATTAAACCTTGGCTTACTCAATTCACATGTGTTTAGCCTTGATTCTCTGAAAAATTCCATGGTTCCCATTCCTGCACACTAAACTTCTAGCATCAGTAGTCCAAGATGATAAAATTACATGCAATATATATATTTTCAAATTATAAATAGCAACATTAATCCATAAGAATAATTAAGCCTCTAATTGAAATTTTCATACATAAATGTTTAAAACATAAGAATTCCTTAATCACCATGACATAATCATTCATAAAATAGTCCAGTCAAATCATAATTCAGTCTTCTCATCAATTAACTAATCTAAACATATATATAATCAAATTCAACCACTTGTTCTAGGTCTAATCCATGTCAAAATGTAATCCACATAATATAATCATCATCATATCATAATATCACGAGTCCCTGTCGGGATAAAAAAAGTGTATCAATGTATCAAAACATAGACTGTCAAAGTGTGATCAAATAGTAAAGCTATGATGGATCGGGGTGAGGCCTCACATCCTCCCCCACTAGGCATGAACTTCCTCCTAGAGTTCATCAAAAAGATATGGGTACTGAGATCTCATTTGCGCTGCATCCTCCCATGAAGCCGTGACCTCATCATAACAATCCCACTAGACCCTAACCTGGTCCAGCTCTCGGCCTCAAAGTGTAAGGGTCTGTCGGGCTACAATGCGAATGGGCTCTAGTGCTAGCTGCCCATCCGACTCCACCTACGACCTATATGACCGTGGTCTGGTGCTTGGCCTGGCGGTTATCCACCGCTGTAAAAACTCTATGGGATCTACCCATATCTCAAACTATAGGCTCTGAGGTAGCCCCTCTCTGACCACCGGCTGACTGTCCCTATGTGCACTTTCTTGCCAAATGAACCATACCACCACAAGTGTAACATGGCCCACGAGTCTAAATCTGCACTCCCTTTGTCCTAGGCTTCTATGACCCTCTGGTCCTACTAGAATCACTGTATCCACCCCTAGAGGACTACTGAGTCCTAGCTGGCTGTGTCTGAGGGGTCTATGTCTTATGATCCTAACTAGGGTCCTTAGACTGCCACTCATTGGGCTTGGAGCCCTGATAACCTTGCAAATGCCTCTGTCTAGAATTCTGTTGGGATCTCTACTGATGAGACTATTGGGAAGAGGGGTTTCAGTGTTGGGACCGATCCCGAGACTCCTATCTAGTACAGATCTCCTTAGCTACAAGTTCCATCTCAACTGCCCCTCTGAATGAGGTAGGGAATTCTAGGTGTACTATGCTCTGAAGAGACATATTAAGTCCCTTAATGAAATGGTGAATTCATAATTTCTCATCCTTCATGTAATCAACATATGGAAGGAGCTCGAGAAACTGACTCTCATACTGGTTCACCGTGAGGCCTCTCTGCTGGAGATCATGGAACTCCTCTATCTATCTCTGTCTGAAATGCTCAAAGAGATATCTCTCACGGAAACGGGCCTCAAAAGTCTCCCAAGTGAGTGTGTCAATACTCACTCCACCAATGGATACCTCCTGCTCCCACCAAGTGGAAGCCTTCTCCCGTAGGAGATGGACTGCTAGTCGGGCCTTTAGATTACTCCCATAAGGGTGCAATCCAAAGAATCACTATAAGCTCTATAACCAAGCCTTTGCTACTGTCCCATCAGTGGATCCCAAAAACAAGGGTGGATGGAGTCGTAATAACTCTCGGATCTCATCTCCAACATCTCTAGGGGGTCTCTGCCTGGCATGTAACTCATGCTTGCATGGGATAACAACCCAATGAACTAACTCCTCCTCCTGATCATCATGACCATGAACAGATCTGGGTGGACTCCTACTCCTCTCTCTGCTAACTGCTCTCTCATTCTCTGAAACATGTGCTTCCCCTTCGGGAACCTGTTGTTGAACTACGGGTGGTAGTCTCACTGAATCACCCCAATCAGATTTTGGAGAACATCCAATATATCTTGGTTAGGGTTCAGAGGTGGAGGTGGTGGTGGTGGAGGTGGATCCTCCTGCCCTACCCCCACACGGGGAGCTCTACGACCTCTGGCTTGTCGGTTAGATCTGGTGAATGCAGAAATCCTACACAATGATTTAAATTTTAGAGTGAGTTGAAACATAATGGGTTAGGTTCCTTGTGTCGAAACACTGGCTCTGATAGCAAAATGTCATGCCCAAAACTAGGGCAAAACACACACAATTTTTTTTTTTTTTAAAGCACCTAAGAACGTACAACTGACAGGGAGAGAGTTGGAAGTAAAAAAGAAAGGTATAGTTAACCTTTGGATTACAAGGTATAAGCACAGACTGATTAAGGGTCAAGCTATAAACAGATGCAAAATTGGGTATCAACTTGCTCCACGGTTATCTAAATACTCAATTTGGTTTTATCTAACACAAATCTCTTGATTAAAACATGATGGTAGTTAGTGGTTCAAGAACATATGTTGATCATGGTTGCCCTTAATTAACCTTAACCCTAGATTGCTACTAAACCATCCAAGTTAATTCTAGTTAACATTAGATAATGAGATATTGACAAGATTGCGATTGAATAACAATTTCACTAAATCAAACAACTATTAATTAAAATCCCATCTATGATCAATTCTGATTTCCCTAACCTATTAAACATCATTAATGGAATTATTCTCCTATGATAAGACAACATGCTTTTCTAATCCATCAATTGCTAATATACAACTGTAAATTAACCTTTGATTAAAACATTTGAAAAGCCTCCTACTTATACATTTAAATTTACTTTCAATTACAATCGAGCATAAACCCTAATTCCCTTGAACACAATAGAACATATTCTCCTTTCTTGCAATAATAAAAATTATATTACCATTTCCTATACACTCGATTTAATTACTTAATTCCACTTCTCTAATGACAATTCACATTATTAGGCCAATTTCTCTATTTATTAGGTTCACAAAACTTACAATGATAAAATACCCTAATGTTAAGGTTCCATCTAAAAGGATTAATTACTATATTGATAAGTGGTTCCAAGCCAAAATAAATTAGATCATGCTATTAAGTCTATTCATCTATCGTGACGCTAAAATTATTAATCTAACAATTAATGTTACATCTTTGAATCAAAATACATACATAAACTACTACTCATTAAAAAATGAATTAAAAATTAAACTTAATTAACTAACATAACTTATCAACTAATTACCAATTAACCTATCTAACAAACAAATGCTAATCCTAACTAAAGCTACAATATAAAATACAATTTATCTCTATAAAGCTTTCTACCCAATTTAAAATTATACACAAAAAGGAATGGCCTTAATCACTAGTATAAACTATCAATAAATTACTTACACATCTAATCAACCTAACAATAATCTTTAATCCTACTAATCTGATAATTCATTTAACTATCAACTTATAATATAAAACCCCCAATTCATAAATTGAAATGCCTTGGGAAGGTCAATTTTTTGCAAAAGGGAAAAACAAGTGGGAAAGGCTTGCCTTAGGGGGAGGGGCCCACCACCTACCCTACCCCCACCCTAAGCAAAATAATTTTGCAGGCTAAGGAGATAGGACAGCAAGGAGGCTCGCAAGAAAGGAAGGAAGGTGATGGGATCACTGGGGCCCACTCAACCATCTTTCATTTTCCCAATGTCATTTTGCATGGGGAAAGGAGGGGAGTTGAATTAGGATGTAGGAATAAGACATGTCAAGGTTGTTTGCTTGGGAAAAAGGACAGCAAGGTAAAAGTGGTGAGTTTACCAAGTAGTTTAGCCCCCCCCATTGAAAAAAGCTGATTTATATTTCTTGTTTTTAAATGCAAGTCTCCTTTTTTGCTCTTTTTTTAATTTTATTTTATTGTGTCATAGAGTTTGAAAAAGGCTAGGCTTTGAAAACCAATGCATGGGAAGGATATATATTTAGTTAATAATTATTAAAAGGATTAAGATGAGATGGTAAGGAAGGCTACGGGGCCCACAAGCTTTTAAGTTATATAGATTTTATAAATCTTTATTGATTAAGGGTTAGATGTTAACAGTAAGGATAGGGGATTTAGGACTACTAGTACCAATTAGGGTAGTATAATGAAAAGGGAAGGGAATATTCTCTATGGTAAGAGAATAATTTCCTTCCCATACAAAATCCAGAGAGTTTATGCTCTTAAAAATCTAGAAGATGTCATTGGAAATGTATGAATTTTTCTTTTAATTTCTTTGCTTGTTTTTTGAAGGTTCATAGTGCATAATAGGATTTATTTAATGGACAATGTACAAGAGGAATTATGGGCTAAAAGATAGTTGCATGAGATTTTAACATAGTAATCTAACATGTTCATTTGTTCATTGTTTCATGCTTCAATTTAGAGGAATAAGAATGAGAATTTGTTCAAAAAGAGATTGATTACAATGAATAAGAAAATTTACAACCAACATTAGAGAGATTACTAAAACTCATTCTTCAACCAATGTATGTAATCTATTGAAATTTCTATATTATCTATTCTATCAACCTTGGATATCATTTCACAAGAAGAATAACATTTCCATTACAAGAAATAGACTACTCTTAAGCATGAATATAGTGAGTATTTGTTTCATTATGGTAACCTCTTCCAATACAATTACATATCCTTCAAGATGGAGAGACTTCATATATTCATGACTAAATTACAATATTCCAACTCAAATGAAGGAAGCATTTCACATGTTACTTGAAGATGATTTTCCCATACATTACAATATGCAACAAGAGGAGGATCAACAATACAACAACATAAGGTGTTTTCCACACAATCACACCAAAGAGTGAACTCCTTCAAAGCTTCATCCACATGAGTCTTGACATCAATACCTGCAATAAAAATGGGAGAACCATGGGATGCTCACCTCCCAACCAAGGCCTCAAAGAGGCCACCCCCGAGCTTGGAGAACCAAGGCTAAACAAGGCTTCACATCCAAATTACTTACAACATTCGACATGCACAAAAACAACAATACACTCCCATTCAAGGTTTTCACAAATGAGTTTTGCAAACTCATTGAAGAAGGGTGAAGGTGGGATTTTCCAAGGAGGAGAATGCCATTTGCATTTTCTTATCAAATTTATCAATAATAACTTCTCCATGCCTTTCCAAGGCTTCAATAACATTCTTTCCATATACACATTTGGTCATTTCTAGACCAAAACAATATTTGCAACATGGCTTCATGGAGCCCATACTCCATGAAATTGTCCCTCTTCTCCAAGAGAAGAGACTCTCACTACAATGGAGAGCCCAACTAACCCCTTCACCCAAGGCCACTTCTTCCCTTTCCGAAAGGGTGAGTAATGCCTTCACTCCCATGAACAACACTCCCAAATCCCAAATCAAAAAAAAGATACAAATCAAAAAGCATTCCCTTCCCATCATAAGACAACAAACAAGTTTGCATATTACAATACTACACAAGATTACATACAACAAGATTTCATATTCATCAACTACAACATCCAATTTTTCTTGAAACATTTCAAGCACTCCATGGAAAGAGAGAAACCAACCTTTCAATTGTGTTATGGCAAAATGAAACTTGAGAAGAGCCCAATTTTTTCTCTTTCTCCTCCTTCCAAAACCCTAATTATCTCTAAAATTAGAGAGTGGGTGAACACCCACTAAGTCTCCCAAAACCCTCTAAAAAGACCTCCAAAAGTGCACTCAAGAACTAGCCATAATGAGGTATGAAAACTAGCCTTTTTTTGTCTCCCCTCATAATTATGAGGTTAGCAAGAAGTGTGGGACAAGTTAGGTGCATAAGACCATCTCTATTTTCGCCACCTTTGAAAAGTGGGCATTTTTGAGAGTCATAATGGTGACCTAGGTTTCTCCCATAGGTTAAAACTAACCCTAACCCAAGGTACCCACTTAGGGTTAACTAATTTTGGTAAAAAAAATACACTCTAGGGTACTTTTAACCCCTCCAAAGTACCCCTAAGGTTCAAATCCGAGTTTCAACATGATAGGATCCCTATAAGGTATCTATATGCAAGTGATTAATATAATGTCACAAAAGGTTAAGTGATTCTTGCCCAAGCCCTAATTGACATGTCATTATCCACATGGACAACACAAGTGTCAAGTGACACCAAACAAAAAACACATCACATTCACAAATGACATGTCTAAATAACAACATAAATTAAAGCTATTAACACACATTTAGATTAAATTTACAACAAGGGTCACATTACAATGAGGTTTCAACTCCTTATTGTATTAAACCTTGACTTACTCAATTCACATGTGTTTAGCCTTGATTCTCTGAAAAATTCCATGGTTCCCATTCCTGCACACTAAACTCCGTGCATCAGTAGTCCAAGATGATAAAATTACATGTAATATATATATTTTCAAATTATAAATAGAAACATTAATCCATAAGTAGAATTAAGCCTCTAATTGAAATTTTCATACATAAATGTTTAAAACATAAGAATTCCTTAATCACCATGACATAATTATTCATAAAATAGTCCAGTCAAATCATAATTCAGTCTTCTCATCAATTCACTGATCTAAACATATATATAATCAAATTCAACCACTTGTTCTAGGTCTAATCCATGTAAAAATGTAATCCACACAATATAATCATCATCATATCATAATATCATGAGTCCCTGTCGAGATAAAAAAAGTGTATCAATGTATCAAAACATAGAGTGTCAAACTGTGATCAAATAGTAAAGCTATGATGGATTGGGGTGAGGCCTCACATACTGGATTTCGAGTAGCCTAATTTCTTGATTAACTTTAAAGTACAAATGTTTAATCCAGCCCCACCATCAACAAGAAATATATAGATTGCAATTTTGTGGACTTGGAAAAGCAAGTGCAAGGGATCATTGTGCAAGGGTTTGTGTGTTGACACATCACAGTCTATGAATTTTGCATGTTTATTGGATTCTATATGGTTAACCATCATTTGGAAACTCTTAGGGGTTATGTCCCTTGGGACAACTACTTTCTGAAGGGCTTGGTCAAGTGCTTGTTTATGCTAGAGAGATATGCGCAAGAGGTCAAACATGGAGATTTGGGCAGGCGTGCGCTTTAGCTTATCAACTAGGCTTGTCTATGGATCTGAGGTTTCTTGAGGGTTGACTGGTGTAAAAAATGAGGAAGGTTTTTCTTGTAAGACAAATCTTGTATGACGCATGGTTACAACACATTGTTTTACCTTGTTCTCTGATAGTGATGGTAGCCACATGGCTATCTGAAGGATTTAGGCAATTTATAGTGTTATCACTGTTGGCATAAGTGTAGTTGACCTGTTTTGACTATCCACTAGACTTGCAGTTTTTCCCTTTATTTTAATCATGAAATGTGTCATTGTATATCATACCACCAGTTTTTCCTTTTTTTTGGGTATTGGTTAAGTCCATGACCCCTATGTCAACCAGATCTTGGATGACGTGTTTTAATCAGTAATAGTTGGGTGTCTTGTGTACCTTCACTCGATGAAACTCACAAAAATAAATGTCATTGTACCACATTGGTTTGATTGCGTCATTTTCATATTCCCTAATTTCTGAGAGAGTGATATTGTTGGATTGTATTAGCTTTCGTAAAGATGATTCTATCGACTCTCCTAATGGTGTGAAATCTCATTTTGGGAATTGAAACCATGGTTGGCATTGAGCCTATTTTTGACTATTTGACAAAGTGAAAACTTGGACAAGGGGAGGTTGATTTTGAGTGTATGCTTTTTGAGTGGGAACTGTAGGTTGTTGGTTGGCCACAGGTGCACTTTGTAGTGACACTTTGGGTTATGCGTAGTTGACTATTTTTACATCAATGACACCATCACTGGTGACATTTTTGTTTTTATTCCACCACTTATCTTTGTGTATTGTAGTCTCATTTGTAATCATTTGGGTAGGATCTGCAAGGACACCTTGTTTGACCAAGTTCTTCTCACAATGAACCCTTCATTCGATGAGTTGTGTAAACTTTGGAGCTAACTACAATTTTGTTGTAAATGACATGTTTAGAATCTGATTGTCAACAAACATGACTATTAGGTCTTTCTCGGGTACATCATAAGTGATTATATTTTTAGTATTCATCCATCCCTATAGGAATTTTACAAAAGACTCTCCATATTTTTTTTTGATATCACAAAGGTCCTTGATGCTGACCTTGTGCTCGATGTTATGATGGAAGTGAGCGATGAACTTTTTGGCCAACTTAGCCAAAGACCAAATCCCATGAGGTAATGTGAGAACCATTCCATTACTAGTATGGCTAATCTTTGTGGGAATAGTCACATTAAGTATGTCTCAGCATTTGTGACTTTGACACAACTAGCAAAGAATTATCGAATATTCTCAATAGGGTTGGTATTCCACCTATATTTGTCAAATTTTGGTACCGAGAAGTGAGCTGGAAATTGAGACATGTGAAGAGAGTGATCAAAGGGGTATGGGTATAAATCCTCTACGGTGTAGGATTTAGTTTTCCCTTATTTTTCATATCCATCATTTGGGTTTGAAGGTTCTTCACTTGTTGGATCAACATGTCTATTTTGAGACTGAGGATAATTTATGACATTGTACCTCTGTGTTGTAGTAGGTATGAGGTTGCGCCTCTGCATCCCTTGAGTAGGAACATAGGACCTCATCCTTGGGACTTGATATTAATTTCCAAATACATGATTCTAAAATGGGGGCATGTTAGTGGCCCAAGATTGGTTTTTCTATGTTTTCTTTTGGGGTTGGGGATGTTATTGTTGCTGAAGCCGGGTTGCTGCTGCTGGGGTTGAGGTTGTTGTTGCTAAAGCTAGGGTTGTTGCTGCTGTGGTTGAGGTTGTTGCTGCTAAATTTGGGGTTGTTTCTACTGGGTTGAGGTTGTTTATGTTGAAGCTAGGGTTTCTTTTTCTAGGTTTGAGGTTGTTGTGGGGGTTGGAGTGGTCCATGAATGAACAAAGGTGTAACCTTGGTTGGGCATTGGCTGAAAATTAGACTTGCAGAGATGGATCCCAATGAGAATGATGTGTTGACCCCAAGGGTAGTAGGGATTGACTATAGTAGTGGCATAGTTGCAAAAAGGTTTCTATTTGTTGGTGGGATAAGATTCATAGCATGAGAGCTTGAATGGATAGGCCAGGAGGCCAAGGTTTGAGGCATACTAGTGACCATGGGTGCACTTAGTTGGGAGCCTATCATGCTTTTCATGGAAGATGTGATTTCTTGGTTTGCGTGGTTGGTTTGATTGGGAATTATCTATGCCAATGTTGGTGTTGTCAAGGATAGGAAGATTTGAGAAACCACAAGTACTGTTTGAGAGGGGTGAGTAGTGTTTTGACCTGCGAGAGGATTCTCGGGCTATATGGTCGACACACTAAATTTAGTGGGGATTTTGACTCCCTTCTTCATCAACATGGCTAAGAAATGTTTGGGATTCCTCTCTAAAATAGTGTCAACCACTTGCACAAAGTAGGTTTCTTTCTCTATATCTTCGAGCTCCTCTTCTATGACATTTTGGAACAAAACTTACCCATGGGGATTCTCAATGAATAGAGAAGGAATGGTATTTGTGAAAGGATCGTCCTCTCGCTCTATTTCCCAAGTAGGGAATCTATTGATATATGACTCATCAGGTTGTTTTCTAGCATTAAAACTTGTGTAAGGCCCTCCATGAGGTGTTTGAGACATAGTGTGGTCCATATTTTATGACTAAAACAAGTGATATAAAGAAAACAGAAAAGAATAACCTTTCTAGGAAAGTTTGAGTTACGTATGGACAAGGGTAATTCTAAGGATAGATGTTGAATTATCTTGATCTCAAAGTTTTGATGATGTAAGAATAAGATTTGTCGACCTTTGTTTGGGACAAAGTCACTGATAGAGATAATGATGATGTTTGAGATATTGGGATCAAGATCTTTTGAGTCTGAACTTTCAAACTAACAATGTTTGGACAATAATCGTGCTTTCAAAGAGTGGATGATCTTTAATGTTTAGAGATTCACACAATGTTCTTCACATTTTTCTGGGATAGACACTGGTATTTGACACAAAAATAGAGATTATTTTCAAGGTTTTAGGTCAAAACAGGTATTAAAAATTCTCTGGTCAATTGTGGCAAAAATCCACCGATTGTGGTAAAGTGACTAGTCGATTGCGATTATCTATCAGTGATTGCGGTAATAAAAAAGACAATTGTGGCAATAAAAAGGATGATTGTGGCAAAATTCCATCAATTGCTACAAAATGAAGGCAATTGCAGTAAAGGGGAACACTCTTAAAAAGACTCAAAAATAGACCTCACTATCTGACAATTTTGATTTTCTAGAATAAGGCTTATGTTTTTGAAAGATAGTTGATGTTGACAACCCTAGACTTTAATGTGTTTGACTCATTTTGATAGTTTTGATGTTTGTTTTGCATTTTGGAAATTGATCAAAGAACAAGCATCATAGACAATTTTTTTTGAAGAATGTAGACTGACATGTGTATGTTCTATAAATTTTTAAAGTTGCAATGTTATCATGAGGTCTCAATAATGAATAGTTAGATTAATATAAGTCAATGGCTTAAAAATACAATATTATAGGCCCAATGCTTGAATGTCTATTAACTCACACAACAAGTGTCACACTACTAGGGTTCACCAAAATGTATGAGGTTCAAATTTGTGGTTCCTTCACTTTCCAACGACGAGGGTTAGTAGCACAGGTTTGTAATGGGTAAATCAATACAAAAATTACTAATAAGAAATACTTAACATATCAATAAAATATACAAGCAAAGAAAGGAAAACAAATTAATGCAAACCCAATTTCTTGAAGCTTCTATTGTCTCTCTCTACTCCTTCCAAAATGTTGTTTTTGATGCTCAGTATTGGTGTCGGCAGTGTCTATGACTTGGGAGCGTCTAGAATTTGATAATTGAAATGTGTTCCTGATTGCAAGATGGCTTGAATACTAGAACCAATCTGACAGAGTAATGGCGCATGTGAGCTTGAAATCTTGGATCCTTCAAATGGCTATGAAGGGTTTTTTATATAGGAATTTAGAATGAGATGAACAGTTGAGATCAATCCCAGAGATAGGAAGATAAATGGTTGAGATCAATGGGAACTAGAGAAGCCATCAATAAACTCCACCTCTTCAATTGGGAGAGAGGATATAGAGTTTGGTTAGTTGAAGAGCTAATTTTGAGTTACCTTTTAGAACTGAAGAGGTGGGTGGAGTTACCCATGTGAAATGGAGAGATGGGTGGAGTTACCCATGTGCAGTTGAGAGATGGGTGGAGTAACCCGTGTGATCTGATTAAGGATTATCTCTTTGAACATAATTGATTATTTAATTCATTTATGTAATTAAAGTTTTCAACATGTGAGATAATTGAATTCTTTTTTATTTAGAGTTACTTTATTGAATGAAATTAAATTAATTTAATTAAAATTAATTTAATTAGAAGAATTTAATTAGTAAGTTTAAATATTTCAATTTAAACTATATTAAACTCAATTTAATTAATTAATTGATGTTAATTAATCAATTAAGGTTAATTAATTAAATAAAATTAATTACTTAATTAATTTTGGCAATTTGATTAGATGATTTGGTGAATGAATTGAGAAGAAAAAAGATGATTAATTAATGATTAAAAAACCATTAATTAATAGATCAAATGAATTTAGAAGTGAAAAGATAATTAATTAATGATTAAAAAACCATTAATTAATAAATGAAAATTAGTGTTTTTAATGTCAAGTCGCAAGTCTGTCCATTTTAGGGTGTCTACAGAAAGTCTTCCCAAGATAGAAATAACCCCAATTATGATCTTGAGGCCATTTACCCACATAATCACAATGCATTAGGAGCCTTAACACTTTGACAAAAAATATGGTAATATTCACACAAAGAAAAGTCAAAATTGGGTTCACAATCTAGTTCTGAAAGGCACAAAACTTGTGCTCATTTGAAGTGTAACTCCAAACCCTAATCCACAATTGCACATGATTTGGTTGGCCATTAATGATTATTCTAGGTCTCAACATCTATGTATCAAAATCATTAACATTACGGAATAGGATCAAATGCATCAATAGAGAGTAATGCCTAAAGCGAGGCTACTTTCTCTTTTTATACTCATGAGACCCTCATGGATCTGGTCAATTACATACTGAATATAATCATAATCAATATTGATATGGGAGTTCTATATATCCAAGATAATCATAAGGAGATCTGAAGGAATTCTTTCAACATCCACATCCAACCCTAACACTTTTCACAACCCAAATGCCAAATATTTCATGTGGAAATGCAAATCCTTGAATTTATAAGTTACATTCATATAGCCAGGTAATTGAGCTACATACTTCCCAATTTTTGGCATAAAATTGGGGATTAAACTCTTAACGATATTTATTTCTTTCTTATATCTCTCTTTCTTTACTCAAATCAATATTTGTAGACGAGGAGTAGTAAATACCAAAGACATTCATGAAAGAAGCTCTATCTAAAGACGCTAAGGTAGAATGATTTTTCTTCCTGATAGTCCTTTACACTTGATCATATCTCCTATCTAGTTCTATAAGAAAATCAACATCTAAAAAGACATCCGGGACTATCAACTTCCCCAAACCCAATTTCTAAGGATTACAAACAAGAATTTTCCTAACTCTATTACTATAGAAGTAATTGAATGGATGGTAACCAGAATAACCCAGAGTAACAAGGTCTCTACAAATTGACATATAGCCAGAGAAGTGTTGGAAATACAATAATGGGAAAGCAAGATACATAGAGGGGGGGGAATCAGATCTTTAAAATTAAACACTTAAAATAAACTTGATCCACATTCATATATATGAATCTAATATAATCTTAGATAACATCCACACAATGAAATAAATAACACATAACACAATAACTTGGTAACCCAGAAACCCAAATAGGTAAAATTGGGGTGCGGATGACACCCACAAAATTCTCCACTACTACAGTAAAAAAGTGTACCTGTTAAGGTTACAAATGTTGATTACAAAAAGTAATCTGCCCTGTTAAAGGTCTTCTTGGTTAAGAGCTTAAGATCATTACAATCTACCCTGTGAAAGGATTTGAACTTACAATGAAGTAAGCACTCTGTTAGGAGATTAAGAAAGGTCTGCTAGAACCACTCTGTTAAGAGATTTTCACCTGATACAATGATTATAATGTCTCAAGTATTGATCCTTCGATATGTACCCTGATGCTGATGACAAATCTCCTCTTTTTAGTACCTTCTATGATCTCATAATCTGTTATAACTTTACTCTACTATTCACTATGTTTTCACTTTGCTTGATCTTTGTTTCTGAACAAAATAACCCTCTATGCATTTCATTTCAAAATGCAGTCACTAGAAAATTCCTCTAATGTCTCATTACACACCCAAAATAGGGTTTAGAAGCAATCTAATATACCTATTCAAATCTAATAGCGAGATCTAGATCAATGATCAAAATCCAATACCCATATCTTGATGGTAAAACAATTAATGATTACAATAGGTCATGCATAGGATAAAACAATTAAATACATAACTAACTCTATAGAAGAATATTAAATGCATACATAAGTCAGCCCAAAAATCTTATATAAGTCAGCCAGATCACTTATCCTCAAAGTTTGTATCTTTCCAGACATGTATAGAAAAACTATTCTTCTTGGCACTTGACTTATCTATCACTCGACACTTAATATCTCTGAGTCCTACTCGGCTCAGAAATGTAACTCGGATCGGCAAAGTAACTAGGCAAACTAAAAACTGCTCGGCCTTGCATAGTTTTTGCTCGGCCATAGTGATATCCAACTAAAACTGCCTAATTGAATGACTAAGTGTTGGTCACTAATCATCAACAGAACTTAGATATTAACAATCTCCCCCTTTGATATTAGTGGCAAAAATAGTTATCATTACTTCTGTTCATTTCATCAAAATATTGCCTAAGTACACTAAGTACTCCCCGTAGGAATATACTCAGAATAATTCATACAAAAAGAGTTTACATGCCTTCAAAAATTATATACAAGTGTACCTGTACTATACTGATGTATCATACTATATCCTTTCATACTTCCTTGCCAACTCCCCCCTTGTTTTTGTCACTGATTGATGATGGGGTTAAGTTGTACTTATCCAAAAAGAAATTATGAAGCTGCAAGGTGGATTCAAATGTAGTATCCCAGATATCTTTTTCAATCTTCATAACCTCCAATTTTATTTCTAGATCGACACCTAGACTCACTGAACTTTCTGCAGTCGATAGATTTGTATTGCTTTGTGATAACACCTTTGCAATTGAAAGTTCCTTCTGTATGACCTTCAGGTGAGGCAACAAGCTTGTCTGAATAGTTATCAATTTGGCCCTTATCCGACCATCTTCAGGCATAAGTTCAGCTATTCTCCGTTGTGTATTTATCAACTTAGTAAGATGTAAAGAACTAGAATTAGTATCTTTACCCAAAGTAGTGCCAGTTGATCTTAAATCTAACTGTAGCTTCTCAACAAGTTGTAGATTATCCTTTGTGAAAAATTCAACATCACATAATTTTCTGTACAAAGAATAAACATTGGTTGTAACTTTCTCTAAAGTTTCTACAAGAATAGAAAGTTCAACTTGTTTTGTGGCAATCTCTTCTGAGATTTTCTCTAGAACTTTGCTCTCAAATATTCTCCTGGACCATTGTAGAAGCTTCTCATTACTGTCTATGTCCTCATCAATTACCTTCTAAACAATGTTGACTAGTTGATCAATGATTGGAGCTTGAGGCATTTCATCCTCTAAGTCAAAAGCCTTTGCAAATATGTCTTTAATGTCATGCAACACCTGCTTTTTCTTGTGTTTTATCTTCATCTCTTCCTATCTCTTCTTCCTCTTAAGTAATTCTTAAAGAGTCCCCATTTTTTCAAAAGATAATTCATTGGGATCCCATTGTGGAATCACAATGACTTCATCTAGTGTTACATCTAGAATCTGAGACTTCTTCTTCAAGATTTTCTTTTTCTTGAACTCTGGAGAACTTATGCTTGGCAGCATAATATCTTTTCCTTTGACGGTGTCAATATTCATTGCCTCTTTTAAATCTGTCAATATTGTCTGTGGATTTGGCATACTCCTAGTTTTAGGACCTATGGGAGTGGATGATGTAGAGTGTGGTAGATCAACCAACACTTGCACTGCCTCTACTTCTTTAGGCTCATCAACAATTTCCTTCCTCCCTACTCCACTATCTAAAACTATTTTCACAACCTCTAAAATAGGTGGATTCTATGAAGTTACCTCTTGTTCATTTGGTTGCTATTTCTCTTCACTTTTCTAATTATTGACAACTTCAATTATTTAATCAGATGTTGTGGTCTTCCCTTCTTTAGTATTATTTGCCTTAATAGGCGAATCAGTGTCTTTACCACTCAGCATCACTTGTTCCTTAGTATTCAAATTGCTTGGATTATCAACTATATAATCCATAGGACTGTTTGTAGTTAGATCAAAAAAATTAGTTGAGTCTAATGCATCTTTGGTCTTGTCCTATTCTATGGAAATTTGATCTTTTGTTATCTTTTGCTCAGGGGTAGTCTTTATTTCAACTTATTTTGACTTTTGCTCAGATGTCCCTTCACCAGATTTCTTGTCTTTTGGAATGGCCAGTCCAAAGATCTCTTTCCAAATCCTTGAGCTTTATTGTACTACACCTTCAATATCATTTTTCAGAACAACATAGCCTCTAAGTTTAGGAACGAACCTATTCTTGTAATCCTCAATGAATTTGGCTTTTTGTTTAGAAGTTAACTCAGGTATTACCTTGGCTAGAGTTCCTTCCCTTATCTGTCTCTCTGTGGCAAGTGAAAATTCCCATTTGCTTGACAAAAAATCATAAATTTCATTAGGCACATGATTTCCTATCTCTGTAGGAGTTAATTTGAAAGTACTCATCATATCCAAGAGTGGTTCATGTACTTTGTGCATATCTACATTATTCAACTTTTCATACTTAATGAACTTAAAAGTTGCCAACCCTGCTGAATTCCTCAATGTGTCACATACCTCATCAATACTAGATGGTTTCTTAAATTTTGATGTAGGTATGTTGCTAGGTTCATCAGTTTCTGTCTTCTCCTTCTTGGTCTCTTTGCTGGCTTACTCGGCTCAGCCTTAGGTGCAACCTTTGCTTCCTTTCCAGAACTACTTTCTGAAACTTTCCTCTTACCATATACTTTTGTTTGTACTTCTATTGGGGAAGTAACAGTAGATTCTATTTTCCTCAGACGATTAGCTACAGGAGGTGTAACCTTGGGTTGGGCTTTGCTTGGCTTCGTTACTATGACAATTGGTGGTCTCTTGTCCTTAGCTTTCCTAGTAACCACTTCTGATGCACTAACTTCCTCCTTTATAGATATATCCTCACCTTGTCCAGTGGTTAGGACTAAAGGTGAATCCTCAAGTTCTTCATCACTACCTAAGCCAACTATTTTCTTTAGGTTTTTCACAATCTTCTTTCTTTTCCTCTCCATAGTTCTCTCATTCAAACTTATAGAAATTTTTGCCTTAGCTTCATCAAAATTTCCAAATCTCTCTGCTGTAGTATCAATTGTCTCGGCTAGGAGTGCAATGATGGTAGATGATGCTTCATCAATGTTGATTTCATATGGAAATGAGTCTAAGCATGTTATCCTAGGAGTCATAGCTTAGATATAAGTATTATCTATATAAACTAGAAAATAGATTTCTTCATAGGGCTTCTCCACTAGTGACTTAGGAATCCTAGTCCTTAATCTCATTCTCTTCTTGAATTCTACAAAATAGCTACCCATAATGCTATTAAAATTACTTCCTAGTTTCTCCATACATTCACTAATCTGAACTGTAATGGGTCTATCCTTTTTCCAAACAATATTTCCTAATGTAGGAAATGTATCCTGAATGTAGAAAAATATACAGACTAGTAAAGAACCAAAATTACATGATGAGCTCTTAGCCTTTATGATTGATGCAAGGTTCTTAGCTAATTGTGTATGTTGTAGCTCAGAAAGATCATATGTGTGATTCTTCTTCACAATTTTCCATGCCTGATCAACGACTGTACAAGGAACACTATCCAATCTGCTAGACTGATAGAACTTATGTGCTCTTACTCTTACTCCAAAGTCAAGTTCTAGGTTTGTAATTATAGAGATAGGCATACCTCTATTGTTTCATATGACTCCAGTGTTCAGTGTAATTTCTTCTTTTCTATTATCCCTCATGGTTCATTTCCTGTTTACTATAGGGTATCTAGTCACTTGATGAATCATGCTTTTGGTGATCTTGACTGGTCCATTATCCAACCACATACACATGTCATGAACTCAGCTAAGGATAACCTTAATCCTTTCATCTTTGAATCCTTGTGGAAAATCTAGGGCACAAGTTAACTCTTTGTCGGCTAAAAGTTTGAATTTTGCCTTCAGAACTCCATTGACACACAATTTGTTGTAGGATTTCCTTAATTCGCCATCACCTACTTTACCAATCTTAACCATATAACATGATCAAACATAATGAATCATGATTACCTTGGGTGGAATGGATGAGAGGGCTCCCATTAAATCACTCTGAATCACACTTTTAGGAATGACTCAAAAGTTGAGAGGTTCACATTCATCACTCTGTACTAACTAAATTTTCTCTAGTTCTACCTCCATACTCTTAGCTGGTGCAGAAGAACTTGCAGCCATGATCTTGAAATTAGGATTCGAGAGATGAAAAAATAGAGTACCTCGGCAAGTAACACTTTGCACTGTTCACCTTAGGATTGTCAATGATACACTGATGAAATCTTTGATGCTAACTTAATTAAGACCAATTCTGCAAATCACTTCAATCACTCCGTAAACAATAAAAATTGTAAGGTAAAAATGAAGTGTTAACTGTTCATCCTTTATAGACTTTGAAAGGTCAAGGTAGGTAAGCAATGAATTTTCTACCTGTTGAGTTAGTGCAAGCCAGCTTTCCTCAGCTTTAACACAACTTGCATCCCACTCAGCTTACTAAACTCAGCCATCATAAAAATTACTTGGCCAAAAAAACTTAGCACTCACTAAAGAACTCAGCCTTAGTGTCCATGATTGATGCTCGACACCTATAGTGCAATTTTCTCATCTCGGCATTTCGTCTTTAAAATATGTCCCTGTGCATCTTTACATATGCAAATATGGACTTTTGTACATTTCATGTTAGGAACTGATGTAAGATAAGAGTTTTAGATCTAGTTCCTTACATACCTCTTTTTTCTTAGTTGGAGATGATGTGATCACCTAATCCATTGGATTCGGTGACCTCGGCTTCATTTGCTTCACTGCTACATGGCTCAGACTTCTTGACCCATGTCTTGTTCATCTGTGCTCTAATTTGCTCAACTATTGGAATAGGTACCCTAGTCTTACAATCTTTCCTTGTATGACCAATTTTTAGACAACTATGACAAACTAGGCTTCCATTCATCCAACTTTTAGACTTTCCTCTGAAATGTGTTCTTATGCAGTTTTCTGGAACATGTCCATACTCACCACAATAATGATAACTGTGCCATGTATTGTAATCCCAATTGTAAGTGTTTCCTTTTCTTGGTGATTTCTCTTGTACCTTTGATGTCCACTGCTATTTACCTTTAGATATGTAATCTTGTGCTCTATGACCATATTTGTGATAGTTATAGAAATTACCATTGAGTCTAGGTGTTTTTCTTTCCTTTGTCTTACATTCGCGTGCTTGATGTCCAAACTTATTACAGTTAAAGCAATAACCATTAAAGTTAGTTTTTGGATTGAACTTACCATTCTTGCTTTGGCAAATGTTTGCTATATGACCTAGTTCCCATAGTGGTGACAAACAGGTTTGTTGTTTCTTGGCTTTGCATACCTTCTTTCACCTATCTTAGATGATTCTCCTCCTTCAATGGTTGTATGTTGTTTAGTGTGACCTAATCCAGAAGAATCTTTAGGTCTTCTTGATGCTTCCACCATTTGTTCAAAGTATCTCATAGCTACATTGGGATCATTCACTTTGTTATTAAGTTCTTTCTTAGATCTCAATTCATCTTTCAATTGACTATTCTCGGATCTAAGATTTACAATCTCCAAGTATTTCATATTGATCTCCTGATTCACAAGTAGTAGTTGATTTTCCATGTCTACTTGATTGACTGGCATTGTTTGCACATCATGTGTTCTTTCATCAAGTCTGGTAGCCATCATTATTATGTCTTCTTCTACCATAGCCTTGTCATCTTTAGCTTTCTTTTTCTGTTCAACAACTTCACACATTCTTATTGATTGGGCTTCTTGTTCCTTCTTCAAGTTTTTGACTTCTTCACATAGTGCACTATTCTTTTCCAGTAGATCTACTATTGCTGCATCACTCTCAGTAGAATCTCCATTCTAAAATAGATTTATGGTGTCCTCTTCTTGATAATGAGTGTCATTCATTAGTTTGGCCAAATCTTTCCTTGCTAGCTGAATATCAATCTTTTGATTCTCAATGACTTTACCCATCTTGTAGATCTCCATCTCAAGATCTATATTCTCAAGCTGATTATAACCCTTTTAGAGAACTATTTTCTGATACCAATTTTTGGAAATACAATAATGGGAAAGCAAGATACTGAAAGGGGGGTGAATCAGATCTTTAAAATTAAACACTTAAAATAAACTTGATCCACATTCATATATATGAATCTAATATAATCTCAGATAGCATCCACACAATGAAATAAATAAAACATAACACAATAACTTGGTAACCTAGAAACCCAAATAGGTAAAACTGGGGTGGGGATGACACCCACAAAATTCTCCACTACTGCAGTAATAAAGTGTACCTATTAAGGTTACAAATGTTGATTACAAAATTTAATCTACCTTGTTAATGGTTTTCCCGGTTAAGAGGTTAAGATCATAACAATCTACCCTATGAAAGGATTTGAACTTACAATGAAGTAAGCACTCTATTAGGAAATCTAGAAAGGTCTGCTAGAACCACTCTATTAAGAGATTTTCACCTAATACAATGATTATAATGTCTCAAGTATTGATCCTTCGATATGCACCCTGATGCTGATGACAGATCTCCTCTTTTTAGTACCTTCTATGATCTCATAATTTGTTATAACTTTACTCTGATGTTCACTATGTTTTCACTCTGCTTGATCTTTGCTTCTTAACAAAATAACCCTCTGTGCATTTCACTTAAAAATGCAGTCACTAGACAATTCCTCTACTGTCTCATTACACACCCAAAATAAGGTTTAGAAGCAATCTAATATACCTGTTCAAATCTAATAGTGAGATCTAGATCAATGATTAAAATCCAATACCCATATCTTGATGGTAAAACAATTAATGATTACAATAGGTCATGCATAGGATAAAACAATTAAATGCATAACTAACTCCGTAGAAGAATATTAAATGCATACATAAGTCAGCCCAAAAATCTTATATAAGTTAGCCAGATCACTTATCCTCAAAGTTTGTATCATTATAGACATGTATAGAAAAATTGTTATGCTCAACACTTGACTTCTCTGTCACTCAACACTTAATATCTCTGAGTCCTACTCGGCTTGGCAATGTAACTTGGCTTGGCAATGTAACTAGGAAAACTAAAAACTGCTCGGCCTTGCATAGTTATAGCTCAACCACAGTGATAGCCAACTAAAACTACCTAATTGAATGACTAAGTGTTGGTCACTAATCATCAATAAAACTTAGAGATTAACAAGAAGATTTAATCACTAACCTTTTTATTTTGAGTAGACCCAAGGAGCAATGTGATGAATTCCTCTAAGAATTTTGGCTTTAATTTCTACTCTTCTTTTGCATCTTTAACCCCTTCACTAACTAAGGCCTTGGTGGACTCATGTTGACTCATTTTTCTTCTTCTTCAAGTATTCCTTTCTTAAAAATCTCTTCTTAGAAAATATCTACAACTTCTAAATTTCTTATCACACTTCTCTAAAATTTCTTATAAGCAAAAGATAGAAGTGTTGTGTGTCTATATTATTTAGCAATAAATGAAACCTTCTAGTTGAGATCTCATAGTATTGTTGCTCAATCACCTCAATATTCACTTTGTTTGTGTCAAATTTAATTATGAGCTAGTCATAGAATACAAAGATGACATGCAATTCAATTTGAAAAGAGAGCTAAAAAAGGTCATCGTTGCTTTTTGCTTTTATAATTTCTAAAAAAACCTTAGATTTTTTTTAAAAATCCCAGATGAAAATTGATTGGCTAGAAACCCTCACTTTTTTTAACTCAACAAAGTACTTTAATTTGTTAGGATTTCCTATTTTTCCTCAACCTTTCCATACCACTATTTATTATCTAGATATCATGCGATAGAAATTTTCTCAGAAGCTCATCATTCTTGTGTTGACTATGGTTTTATCTTGGGATTGAGAGACTACCACATATCTCATAATATCTGAATGGGAGCTCTAAACCTAGTTTCTTCATGAGATGCATCAACAAATATTTTCATTACTAACTCTAACCGTATTCTCCCAATCTCGCAATGTTAGTGACAACTGTGATCAAATTCTGAGATTAAGCGACTAAAGGATCTCTTGATCTCTGCATATTTCTTTACTATCTTTCAAGATTACGAGATCTAGAGATAACCTTGAAACATCCTTTCTCTAAATTTCTGAATGTTAAGCTCTTAACAATTATGATTATGAGATCTAGAAATAATTGTGAATCTTCTTCTCTCTCCTAATCTTGTAATGTTTTATATAGATTTGAATAAATCAAGAGATTGAGCACACACCACCCATCTTGTGAACCTTTGGGACACGTGTCAGCATCTGGTCAAATCTCATCCCTGTATCTCATGATCACTAAATTCTTTCTGCTTGGCTTAGTTTATTTGGAGATTCAATGATAATCACATATCTACATAATAATCAATGGTCATCACTTAATCTAATAAGATTTTACTTAACTCTAGTCCTGTTCTAAGATTCAATGACCATCATAGTTCTTGTAATCTCTAAATAGAATCTTTAACCATAATTTCTTTATGAGATTCAAAGATAAATGCTTTATCCAAATCGCTAAATACTTGGCTTAACTCATCTTAACTCACAAGATCCAGAAACAACCTTTGATCTTTAATAACATCAACGATCCATGCTTGATCTCCAGATCTTACAAGACTTAGCTTCTACTTTACCATATTTAGTGACATAACATCATTGTTAAGTCTTTCACTTTGTCACTCAATCTCTAGATATTATATACTTGATCATGCTCTTCACGAGATGTAGAGATAACCTTTTATCTGGGTCACTAAACATTTAGACTTAACCACCATTCTTTTTGAGACTTAGAGAAATCCTTTTTGCCAGGTCGCTTGATAATCACAACTAACTATTGATCTTTATGAGATTTGGAGACTTGAAGGAAATAGAAGAACCATGTGCCTAAAAGAGGCGATTATGAATGCCAACTTCAAAGCATAAGAACTAGGGCATGACTTGGTAATTTTAGAATTTATAAACCCTACCAAAGACAGATAAGATCTAGGGTATATGGCTTTTAGATAATTTTTTAAGCAGGATTGCATTGAGACACATACCTTTTCAGAAATTTTGCAAGAACATTTGAAACTACTAGATGCAAAGGCACAACTTATTTGACATCAAGAGAAAAATTTTAATACATCTCAAAAAACCTAAAATACACCCAACAGTGGCTCTATCTGAGGATTCTTGAAAGAAATTTCATGGCAAGAATCAAGATCTCCAGGAGGAAGACCACAACCACACTAACCTACTACAGAAACAAACAAATGACAAGAAGAAAAAACACCCGTACATAGACTACCAAAATAATGTGCATGGAAAGAAGAGTTAATTAAATAAGGGCTTTAGGAATTGTCCATGCATTGGAAATTCCAATACCTCATCATAAAGTTTCTTTATAAAATATGAGTCCTTTCCATGTATATGTTGAACAATGTAAGGTCCTAACCATAAGGATTCAAATTTTTTGTGTTTCCCTTTATCCTCAGCCCTAGCATTCCACTGCAATACCATGTCATTTGGCTGAAATTTTCTACTATTGGCCCTTTTGTCAAACATATACTTCATCTTCTATTGACCTCTTACATTATTCCTTTGTCCTTCCCTTCTGATCTCATAAAGCTCAATCAATTGAACCATTATGTCATGTAAAGCATCATTTACTTCTAGCTCCTGATCCATGATAAATTTATATATTGGAAGTAAATTATTCACAGGTAACCTGGTTTTCAATCCATATACTAGCTCAAAAGGTGACTTTCTAATAGCCCTTTTTACTGTTACTCTATCAGCCCACAAGGCTAATTTGCATAATTCTTTTGTTACTAGATTTTACCTGTCCATTTTCTTGTGGAAGGTATGGAGAGGAATATGATATCACAATTATTTTCATCACAAAAATCCTGAAACTCTCCAGACCTAAAGCACTTAGCATTGTATGTTACCAATTTTAAGGGGACACCAAATCTAGTTAGGATGTTATCCATCAAAAAATCAATCACAACTTTACTAGTTTCTCCCTTTGTAGGAATTGCTTCAATCCATTTAGTAAAATAATATGTGGCAACCAGGATCCAGCTATGCCCACCACTAGAATTCAATGCAAATTATCTAATAAAATCAATTCACCACATGGAAAAAGGGGCCTGAGCCTGTACTGAATTCAATAATAAAGCACCTGAAAATTTCAACTTGGAAGAAAACCATTGGCAAGGCTCACATTTTTGTACAAACTTGAAAGAATCTTTGAATACATAAGGCCAAAAACAATATGCCCTTAGAATTTTGTGTGCAGTTGTCTTAGCAAAAAAGTGTCCACCACACACACCATCATGTTTCTCATTTAAAACTATATGAACATGCCTTTCATCTAAACACAACAAGAGCACACCATCCCTATCTTTCCAATACAACTCTCCTTGTATTAATGTGTACTTTTCATCTTGTAGTCTGAGAGTTCTCTTTTGATTGTTAGCCATGGTATTAGTGCACTTGAAATTTTTAATAAAGTATACAATATCAATATACCAAGGCTATCTTTCAATGCTAGTTAACTTTAGGTCATGTAACTCCACATTATTTACTTGCCCCAAATCCATATTATCCTCAATCATAAGCTTTGCTAAGCCTAATCCTCTTACCAATTTTGTGATATGGATTTCTAAGTTGAACTCTTGAACCCTATTGATCCGTTTGCATCTTTTTCTAGTAACTCCTAACTAGGTGAGAATGTCCTTAACCGCTCCATGAGGCACATATGCTATTATTTTTTAATAGACCAGATAAGGCCTGAATGACTTGACAGCCTTCACTAGTGCATATTCTTATTTCTCCATTACCTCATAATTTAATTCTACAGCTTGGAGAGACTTTTTGAAAAAGGTAATATGATGTTCATGCCCTTCCTCATCCTTTTTTAATAGTACAACAATAATTGTATGAAAAGATGCAAAAGAAAAGTGAGAATGGTTTACTATAATCAGGAGACCTTAAGACAAGGGCTTCCTAAATTTCTTTCTTCATTTTATCAAAGGAATATTGTGCCTCCTCATCCCACTAAAACTTAGCATCCATCTTTAAAAAAATTATTATAGGTTTCACAATCTCTGCGAAATTGACAATAAACCTTCTAACAAAATTAATCTCTCCTAAGAAAGACTGAACTCCTTTGACATTCTTTGGAGAAATTACCTTTTAGATAGCCTCTATCCATTCTAGGTCAATCCTTACTCCTTTTAATACAATATGCCCCAACAACTTTCCTTTTATGACTGCAAATTTACACTTTTTTGATTTCAAGGAGACATTATATTCAAAGGCTTTTTTGAACACCTTCTCAAGATGATCACAATGATCCTTTGCTTCCTTAGAATATTTTGTTAGGTCGTCCTAATAAATTACCATGAATAGGTCATTAAAATGTTTAAATGCAATATCCATAGCTCGCTAGAATGTTTCACCTACATTCATAAGACCAAAAGGCATCCTAATATATACATAAGTCCCCCAAGGAGTAGTAAATGTAGTTTTAAATTGCCTTGACTCTTTCACCTATACTTGGTTGTACCCTAAGAAACCATCCATCATTGAAAATAGGTCACAACTAGTAACCTTCTGCAACATTACTTCCATGTTAGGAAGAGAATAGTTATCTTTTAGAGATGCAAGGTTTAAATTTCTGAAATCAACACATAACCTTATATCACCACTTTTCTTCCTTACTGGGACCAATTTGGAAACCTAGATTGAATGTCTTATAGGCTGTATAATTTTTTCATCCCTCAACCTCATTAATTCATGTTGCATCTTGGGAGATAATAATGGGTTAATTGGTCTTTGTTTTTTTCTAAAAGGTTTAATATCTGGCTTTAGTGGGATCACATGGTGAAAAAGGTCCCCCCTCTAAGCTTTCAAATCCTCATATGACCATGCAAACACCCGCTTATATTTTCTCAATAATTTTATTAGATTTGTCTTAACATGAGAGTCAAAAAAATTTCCAATATATACATTTTGTGGTGTTTTTTAGATCCCAAATTCACCTCTTCTAGGTCTTCAATTTTAGCATTTCTCCTCTGAGACATGTAATTATCTTGATCACTAAACAATGTCTCTAATTCCACTAGCCCCTTTGGGATTTTATTAGAACTTATTTGAACAACCTCATTGCCAAAGACCATGTCCCTACCATCAACCACTTCTACTAAGGCAATACAATCCACATGTTGGCCTTCAAAATGGTCAAGACACCGGATAAACATAAGGATATCATGGCTATCCTCAAAACCCTACCAATTGTAAACATTGTCTAGCACTATAGGCCTACTCTTGACTTCTAAAATAGATACACCATTCAAGGTCAAATCATCATTTTTCAAAGTAGCATTTGCCAGAAAATCAGCCATAATATTTATCAACCTCTCTACAATTTATGTTGAAAGCATGAAACAATTCTATTTGATCCTATACTGTATATTTATACAATTTTAACCTATCATTTTTATAGAATATGTGGATCTAACTTGTGCTACAACCAGCTCAGAGTCCCCAAAAACCTTAAGCACCTAATACCATGCCTAGTTACAATGTCTAACCCCAAACATAGGGCTTCATATTGAAAAGTATTGTTTGTACATAGAAAGCCTAACAAGAAGGAATATTTAAAAGTTGTACCTAATGGAGAAATGAATAGGACACCAGCTCATGATCCTTCCTTGGAAGAAGATCCATCAAAATACATCTGCCATAAATAATTTTGTTGTGTGTACAATTACTCCACCATTGGATTAGTATTTTTGCATTCAGGAAGGATTTTCTCTACTCTGAAGTTCTCCATGTCCACCTCCACACAATAATTGAGCATGTCACTTGGAACATTTTTAACAATAGAAGGTTCTCATGGTTCTCTGTACAACTTCGCTTCAGTCCCATTCACTGGGATTATTGCATAAGATAAATCCAATTGTACATGACCTCATACTATTGCAGCCCACTGTATTGATAACAACATACCATAATGGGGTGGGTATCCAAAACAATTATACCCATCTTGTATGTGGCTTCATGAAAGACATCTATCTTTAACTCAAATCCCTTTAGAGTTCTCACCATAGGGACCTCTCTTTTGTCCATGGCATAACATCTCCCATAACAAGTATCAAAACTCATCCCTAATTCTTTCATTACTTCATATGGCATGACATTTGCGGCAGCACCAGAGTCAATCACGCAATTTTTACAAGCTTGTTGTTTATCAACAAAGTGACATAGAAGGGATCTACTTGAGATGGTTCTTGGGTAATTATAATACCCACGTATAGTATAGGGGTCTCTGGCTCAAAATAAACCTCCTTCTTACTCTCCTTCTTGTTTGCAATAGGGACATCTTCTATCCCTTTAAAAAGTGGCATTGCATCTTCTCTATGCCTTTTTATTTTCAACATTTCCATCAAGCAAATTGATAATTTCATTTGTGTAAGAACATGCCTCATATCAAATGCATGAAATTGAGAAAATATATCATTTGTTCTCTTACCTTTCTTTCCCTTGTCAGTGGCAATTTGTTCATCTAATTTCATTTCCTCCTTATCCTTTTGGGGAGAAGAGGATTCTCCTTGTTTAGTAGCTTCTTTCTCCTTTTTATCCTTGGCTGGAGATTCAGCAGCAATGTCTAGGGCATCTACTTTGATAAATATAGAAGAAGGTTTACCTTGACCAGCTTCCACCCTTCTGTTTCTTAATTTATAAGCACTTATAGCTTGGTTAATTGCTTCTATAGTCAAGGATATTTTTTCTTCATCACTTGCCAATCTAAAATGTGGATGTTCTTTATCATCATCCAAGGTATTGACAATATATCATAACATAGCACCAAGCTCATCATTCGAGTCAGAAAAAACTTGTTGCTGGTACTCTTGGTATTTTTATCTCCTACTATTGATATCATCAATAGGCTCCTCATCTTTAGAAGACCATGATTTAGCACATCTTTTCACAAACAACATATTTATAGTGGGGTCTTCCTATGTTAAACATGTTTGTTCACTACCACCTTCCATTTTTTCAGCTAAGGCCTATGCTACAACACACAATAGGCTTGCCATCTTTCCAATTTTTTATGTATGACATGTCTCTCAAAATTGGATATCTATCATATCTCTGATACTGTTGTTTATTATCATGAGAACCTTTGTCATTTTTATCAATTTTGGCAGTAAGGTCTTTTAGTGAACTCATTAATTTTTCCACCCTATCCTCTTCCTCAGTCATCTTACTTGTCTTCCCTTTTGTATCCTTCCATGATTTTCCATCCTCTCTCTTCCCCATTTTTCCTGAGGCTTGTCTATTTCTTTCAATATCTATGGTTTTTTTTATAAGCATCTCTCAGAGTGCATGGCTTCTTATCCCTAAGAAGGTAAGACATCTTTCCATCAGTAGAATTGAAGTATGTGGTTAAGAACACTTTCTCATCTAGTCTTAACACTTGAAATAACTTGTTCATGGCTTTCTAAAATCTATTATTGAAATCAGCCATACTTTCATTGGAGAACTTCTTAATATTATTGAACTCATTCAAGATGTAACTTGAATTAACATATTCATGATATTTTTCCCTAAAACATCTGAAAAATTTATCCCAAGACGCGATAGTAACCTCAGGAAAATTTCTAAACTAGACCCTAGCATCTTCAGTTATAGATTGGAAAAAAGCTTCATTATGACATCCTCATGCTCAATCTCAAAATCAATACTCTTGTTAGTGAAGTATTTTAGGTTTTCTTCACAAGTTATAACATTATTACAAGTAAACTTGGGGATTCAATCTCTTACCTCATTTAGAATGACATTTGGATGACCAAGGATGCCATCAAAAAGTAGAGGACGGTACCTATCCAAATGAATAGGACTTCTTTGAAAATTATCAAGGACATTGGTCCCACTTGTTCCCAATGCTTTTCCTTGGTTTGTTGCATTTCTTGATGTACTAGAAATAGATTGGCCTCCATCTACTAGACCAAGACCAGTGGCTTGTATATTTTGCAATGGGCCAACCACCTGGTTTCTCTAACCAGGTCCAGTTGCTTGGGCATTTAATGTTGATCCAGCTATTTTATGAGCTACAACTGTTGTTGCAGTAGAATTTGCAGCAAAATTTAAAAATGATATTTTGTTCTTTAGCTCAGCAACTTCAGCTTCTAACTCAGCCTTCTCCAACTGCTTGGCCATCTTTTCTTTGAATACTCTGGCCTCTTCTAGCTATAGGTCCAATTGTTGCATACCATAAGGAGGAGCCTCTTTTCTCTTTCGCTCTTCTATGTGAATACAAAATGCCTCTTGATTTCCCTTTTCTTTAAACATTTTATTTGACTTATTGAGGATATCATAAAGATGTTTCTTCAGTCTATTATTTTCTTCTATTTCCCAATCATGCAATTTCCTTATAACAGGCCCTTCTCCAGAAAATTCATCTTTCTTCTTATGGGATTCATCTTGGAGTACTTTCCCTTTCAAAGAATTCATATCCTCAAATATTTCTTTGTTTGAACCCTTGTATTCCTCATTTAAGGCCTTCTAATCTACCTCATGTTGTGCGTTGAATCTCAATAGTATTTCTCTTTCAAACAACATCTTAGGCACTTCTTGTACTCTCTCTTCATGCAAATTCTGCACAGCTAACGTTCCTTATTTATCCTTTCTTTTCAAAACCAATAGTTCATCCATGAGTAACTCAACATCATATTGTGTTGAGTTAGATTCCTCTGGATCATCCAAGTTGATCATATTAGGATCTTCTTGGTTTCCAAATTGAAGGATAGGCTAATCCATAAAATTAGGAGATGCCTTAGATGGCATGATATAGCGTGCATGGTTTTGATTCCTTCCTTTATTTGTAACAAGCTCACTGTACTGGTTTTGGTTAATACCTTTATCTTGAGACACATCTCCAGGAGTACCAAACCTTTGGTTTGAACAGGGTTGGCTTTCTGATTTATAACTTGTAGAGGATGAAGAAGACCTTTTGAGGAATTGGGGTTGGAAAACCCTTTCTAGGAATCTATGCACAATTAAAAATTGATTCAACTTTATTAGGCCCTTCCTTTCTAGGCTTTCTAGGTAGCTCACTTTCTATGAAAACCTCAGGATGCTTCTTTATAGAAGATCTAATGTTCTTATGCAGGTTCATCTTGAAAAGTAATAGGAAGAACCACTTGATTAAAATGACACTGGTGGAACACATATAGAATTAATAGAGTCGCCACCCAAAAATGTTTAGGAAAAAAATTATGAATAGATTTGGGATCCAACACAATAATATTTGTTGCATTTAGACTCTGCAGTAGAGTCATAATTTTTTTAGAGATTTTTCTTGCAGAATCTTAATGTAGCATCAATGCTTAAATCTATGACTCCCAACTCATGATTCTATCAAGTAAAAGCCTAATTAACAAGGATGAAATCCTCCTTCACTTTGAGCTCCACAGACTTAGGTGGGTGTACCTCTTTTTATTTACTACTTCACATCAAATCTTACAGTAGATTAGTGTGTTAAACACTTATATTCAACATTCATACATAAAAATGTGAAGTAAAGATTTATTTAGTTTAAATATTGATGATGAAACTGCCTATCAAGTATAGACCAGTGCCTAATCTAGGGAAAAGAGTCAAATAAACATATATTTAGAGAAATATTTCAATAAAAACACACCTAGAATCCAAATGAAAAGCCTTACAAATCATCTTTCTTATTTCCACACCTAGACATCAAATTCTCATGTAAATCATAAATCCCCTGAAACCACCCTTCAGAATTACCCTTCCCTTGAAAGAAACTCAAGAATAGTCCCACAATTTACTTTGTAAATAGTGTATTAAAATTCCCTTACAAATTCAATACACAAGAATTTAAAACATGAACATAGGAAGACGTCATAAATGTGCAAAGGAATTCCACTGTATTTTCAATAAAATATTATCTACTTCAATACATTCAAAATGACCAAAACTCTAAAACCAAACTAAAATTAGAAAACTATTTTGTAGTTCTGAATTCACCATCCTTTACAATTACAAAAACCTTTCTATTTATATCATTCACTAGCCATCTTGGAATCCTAAGAGAATTGGGATGTAACAAGCTCCAGATGGCTAGGAAAAGAAAAAGGTCCTAAAAGACCAAAATAGTTACAATCATTTTTCATCGGTGAAGAGGAGAACTTGAGTAGCTCTTTGTAATCATTCTAAAACTTTAATAGTTGGCACCTTTGTCTACAGATATTCAAGGTAACTTTTGAAAGTTGTTGTGAGAATAATCACCGCCTACATGGCTAACATACACTACTCTTTGAGCTAATTACCCTCATTGTGCTCATTGATCAGGTGCCAAGTGTTATTCAATCCTCCTCCATTGCCTCCAAGTCTATTGGTGCATGCTTTTTCTTCATTGGCTTTATTATTTTGTCACATAGTAAAGCCTCCTCCTATGTTGGCCAGTCAAAAATTTTGATTCCCTATGACTGCTTCATTTTTCTATCCCACTTGGCATTAGTGACAACCCTTCTATCTACCACAAACTTGGCACAATTTGTTTCATCTTTCAAAATATCATCCAGAGCCTTATTATATTTATCCATATTTAAAACATTATCCTCTGTTAGGAAAGATTCTTGCTCTAGTAGAAATGCATCAAATTCATTTCTCCACTCCTCAACACCTTTCACTTTATCTTTCTCATTATGTATAGGAGGGATGTATTTGCTGAAGTCAGGGAAAACATATTCAATTTTAGTTGCACCTGATTTGCCTTACCCTTAAAAAGGACAGGGGCACCAATCTGCTCAATCATTTACCAAACCTGATTTACTAACTCAGGAAGATCTAGCCGATGGGGTTGTAATGATTCTAGTCTCTCAATTAAAGAGACCCTACAAGACCACACTAAAAAGTGGATCCAAAGTTTCTATTGCATCCTCTACATCCTTTTCAATATAATGCAACTTATTGTAATCCTTGTGGAGTATAGAAAACTTTCCTTTTGTTACATTAATTCTATGTTGCAGAATATTAACCAAGGTAGAGAGAGAAGCCTCATTCCTATCCTTGATAGATTGCTCAGCTTCTTGAATAGGTTCTTCAGTGATAGCAGGCTCAATAATTTCAATTTCTTTAACAAGAGGAGGAACAAATTTGGATGCTTCTTCAAATTTTACCTTTAAGTCCTCCAATACTTGGATTTTCATTAGGCTCTTCTCCTTGTCTTTGGCCAAGGCAATTGTTTCATCAAAAAGCCTTCCATATCTCTTTGATAGTTTCACTCTTTTGGCTTCATTCAAGTGAGAAATATGTGTGATAGCCTTAAAGACTTCTAAGTCATATGTGTTATGTACTATCCATATAATCTTATCCCCATCCATCTTCTTTGTCACATTTATCAAGGAGTGATTTTGTCTCCTTGGACCTAAGGACCACATAGAAAGGGTTTGAGATCTAGGGTCATAGCCACAACCTCTGATCATGTCTCCTACCTAAGTCTCAGAGGATAATTGAGCCTCTACCTGCCTCCATATTTGGTCTATGATAAAAGTTGAGGCTAGATCCAAACCTGGTACAAGAAACAGCCCACTTGACCTTACCTATTGTATGGCCTCCTCCACTATTATACTTTCAGCTTTGGGATCATATGATTTTAGAACCTTCAAGGCTTCATCTCCCAATATGGTTCCCTCTATAATCTACATTTGATTGCCTACTTCTTGTTGTTTTCTACAAATGAGAAAATTCTTGAACTAGTCACTTTTGATGAAGGTATCATCACTCAACAATTATTATTGGTAAAGCTCCTTCTCATCTTTGCACAATTGGAGAGGAAATTCAATCTATTCCTTTCTCTCCTTCTTCCCCTCTCTAATTATTTTTCTTAATTGGTGATGGTAATGCCTATCACCTGTGACTAGAGAAACTACTCTATCCTTTTTCTTTTCATTCTCTTTTAGCTAAGAGGGTTCTCCCTCCTCTATGCTTTGTCTCTTCTGAGGAGGATCACTTGTTTCCTCCATGTCATGCACATATATCCTCTACTCAAAACTAGGTGGCTTAGTCATCTAGGGAGGGCTATTCCATTCATAAGGTTCCTCACTATCCTCTCCATAATCAGAGGATGAGTACTCTCCATGCACTTCCAGCTTCTCCTCCAACTGATTTGAATGTCGATTGTATAAAGTGTCATACATATCAATTGTTCTAGTAATCATGGTAATGTAAGGTAGACTAGGCAAGTATCCCCCAAAGTAAATTCTTGATTTCTTCAGTTGCACCTCCAAATCCACCAAGTCCTAGAATTTCCCATTTCCTTTCTCTACTTCTTGTTCATCAAGAACATTTTTTATGATGTCCTCTTCATCACACCCTTCATGTTCTCAAATGGTGGTAATACTTGGAATCAATAAATTATTTGCATTTTTTATGAAATCCTTAGGGTTATATTGGGAAATACCCATCTTATGTTGACTCAACCACTTGTTGATCCCATCTAGAGCTTTCTTCCCAATAAGAAAATCATAAAGTTTGAACTGTCTTGGTGCAAAAGTGTTTTATTGTGATGATCCAGATTCTCCTTATCTATCCACACTAGCTACCAAATGAATTCTATGAGTGCAACCCTTGGAGGAACATATTTTGGGAGCACATGTGGAGGCTGAGGACATCCATATACCCCGATTAAAGTGAAAGTCTTCCCCAAGATAGAAATCAACCTAATTCTCATGTTGAGGCCATTTATTCACATACTCACAAGGCCTTAGAAGCCTTAACACTTTGACAAAAAATATGGTAATATTCAAACCAATAAAATTCAAAATTGGGTGTACAATCTAGTTTTGAGAGCCACAAAACTCGTGCTCATTTGAAGGGTAATTCCAAACCCTAATCCATAGTTGCACAAGTTTTGGATGGCCATTAATGAGTGTTCTAGGTCTCAACATCTATGTATCAAAATCATTAACATTATGGAATAGGACCAAATACATCAATAGATATTAATTCCTAAAGAGAGGTTTCTTGCTCTTTTGTATACTCATGAGACCCTCATGGATCTGGTTAATTACATACTCAATATAATAATAATCAATATTGACATGGGAGTTCTGTATATCCAAGATAATAATAAGGATATCTAAAGGCATTATTTCAACATCCCCATCCAACCCTAACACTTTGCACAACCCATATGCCAAATATTTCATGTAGAAACGCAAATCCTTGAATTTATAAGGTACATTCATACAACCAAGTAATTGAGCTACATACTTCCCCATTTTTGGCATAAAATTGGGGATTAAACTCTTAACTAGATTTATTTATTTCTTATATATCTCTCTTTCTTTACTCAAATCAATATCTATAGACAATTATTAGTAAATACCAAAGGCATTCATGAAAGAAGCTCTATCTAAAGATGCTAAGGCAAAATGATCTTTCTTCCTGATAGTCCTTAACACTGGATCATATCTCCTAGCCAGTTCTATGAGAAAATCAATATCTAAAAAGACATCTAGGACTATCAACTTCCCCAAACCCAATTTCCAAGGATTAAAAACATGAATTCGCATAACTCTATTATGATATAAGTAATTGAATAGATGGTAACCAGAACAACCTAGAGTAACAGCATCTCAACAACTTGATGTATAGTCGAAGAAGATCTTATCACTAACCTTTTTATTTTGACTATACCGAGTGAGCAATGTGATGAGTTCCTCTTATAATTTTATCTTTACTTTATGCTCTTCTCTTGCATCTTTAACCCCTTCATTGGCTGAGGCGTTGTTGGACTCTGGTTGACTTATTTTTCTGCTTCTTCAAGTATTCCTTTTTGAAAAAGCTCTTCTTAGAAAATCTCTACAAATTTTGAATTTCTTATCACACTTCTCTGAAATTTATAATAAGTAAAAGATAGAAGCGTCATGTCTATTTATCATTTAGAAATAAATGAAACTATCAATTCGAGATCTCAGAGTATCATTTCTGAATCACCTCGGCATTCACTCTGCATGTATCAAATTTAATTCTGAGCTAGCTGTTGTGTATGAAGATGACATGCAATTAAATATGAAAAGAGAGCTGAAAAAGTTCATCATTTCTTTTTGCTTTTACAATTACTAAAAACCTCAGAGTTTGTTAAAAACCCCAGATGAAAAATGATTGGCTAGAAACCCTCACTTTTTCCAACTCATCAAAGTACGTTAAATTGTTAGGATTTCCTATTTTTCCTCATCCTTGGCATTCCACTATTTATTACCTAGAGATCATGCGACAAAAATTTTCTCAGAATCTCATCATGCTTGGCTTGGCTATGATTTTATCTCAAGATTGAGTGACTACCACATATCTCATAATCTCTAAATGGGAGCTCTAACCCTAGTTTCTTCATGAGATCTAGAGATAAATATTTTATTTACTAACTTTAATTGTCTTCTCCCAATCTTGTAATGTTAGTGACAACTATGATAAAATTCTAAGATTGAGCGACTAAAGGATCTCTTGATCTCTACATTTTTCTTTACTAACTATCAAGATTACGAGATCCAGAGATAACCTTGAAATATCCTTTCTCTGAATCCCTGAATGTTAAGCTCTTAACTTTTATGATTACGAGATCTAGAGATAATTGTGAATATTCTTCTCTCTCCTAATCTCACAATGTTTTATATATATTTGAATAAATCAGGATATTGAGTGCACACCACCCATCTTGTGAACCTCTAGGACATGTGTCAACATCTGGTCAAATCTCATCCCTATATCTCATGATCTCTAAATTATTTTAGCTTGGCTCAGTTTATTTGGATATTCTATGATAATCACATATCTAGATTATAATCAATGGTCATTTCTTAATCTCATAATATTTTACATAACTCTAGTCATGTTTTGAGATTTAGCGACCATCATAGTTCTCATAATCTCTAAATAGAAGCTTTAACCATATTTTCTTTATGAGATTAAGAGATTATTTCTTTCTCCCAATCACTAAATACTTGGCTTAACTCGGCTTAACTCACAAGATCTAGCAATAGCCTTTGATCTTTAATAACATCAATGGTCCATGCTTGATCTCTAGATCTTACAAGAATTAGCCGCTACTTTATGAGATTCAACAACATAACATCATTGTTAAGTCTTTTACTTTTTCGCTCAATATCAAGATGTTATATATTTTTGACCATGCTCTTCACAAGATTTAGTGATAAGATTTCTATGGGTCACTAAACATTTAGACTTAACCGCTATTCATTCTGAGACTTAGAGAAATCATTTTTTCCAGGTCACTTTATAATCAAAACTAACGCTAATCTTTACAAGATTTAGAGACTTGAAGGAAATAAAAGAACCATGTTCCTAAAATAGATGATTATGAATGTCAACTTGAAAACATAATAACTAGGGCATGCCTTGGCAATTTTAGAAGATATAAAGCCTAACAAAGACAAATAAGATCTAGGGTTTATGGCTTTTAGACATTTTCAAAGAAGGATTTCCTTGAGACATATATTTTTAGAAATTTTGCAAGAACATTTGTAACTACTAGATGCAAAAGCACAACTCATTTGAAATTAAGAGCAAAGTTTTGATCCATCTCCAAAAACCTAAAATACACCCAACATATATAATTTGTACAATTATTATTAATTTTAGCTATGTAGAAGAAGGGATTGAATCTACATCCCTTCCTGTGTTATGTGATGGATCATTGCCCCCCCTGTGAGAAAGATTAAATATAAAAAACATTAGCGAAATGAAACCAATAGAGTTATCAAAAAACTTAATAATAAAATGATATATTAGGCTCTTTAGTTGGAGACCGGTTTAAATAATATATAGTACACTCCACCCCCATGATAGTAATTTTGTTTGTATCTATGTAGTTCAAATTGCAATCTATTAGTAGCTCTTCCCCTGCACTTAATGATTTTATTGTACATATAAATACACAATTTTCCTCACGCGCCTTAAATATGAAATTGAGTCACTTATTAGTTGATCTAGGTCATGTACTATTTATGAAACCTAAAATATTCCATATTGCTTTTGGCTTTCCATAAATGTACATAGAAACTCTTTTAATTTGATCATTATCATTCCATTGTACATAATTTGGTGATAGTGCATACCTACGCATACTTTTTGCATATTGAACAATCTGCATCCAGTTTTTGTAATTGTAACAAGGTCTAACATACTCCAGTAGTTCAACAACTTTGTTGTAATTGACCTTTATTTTTTCCATGTAAAATAGGCCCAAACCATGTAATGAAGATGGTTCTATGCGATATATCCTCTCATTAACATAGTAGTCAGTGTTTATTGGAGGTAGTTCATTGGGTACCCATTGTTTATGTAGATGTGTGTACCTCAAAGGCACCTTGATGTCACCATCAGTCTCATCATTATAATAAAATGACCCCCTTGAGAAAGGAAAAATTCCATGTGTTTATTTAATTTTCTTCTAATCTTTTGACCTCTAGTTGATCTCCCTATTTTAGACCTGCTAGAAGAGATACTTTCGTCTTCTATTCTTGCATTTCCCTCACTCGAGGAAGACACATCTAAAAAATACCTATTTGGTGGTACATGTAGTCCATCAAATGAGAGATGTAGTTTTTAATGAGTGAGATATGAGTGAAATTAAAATTTACATCTTTAGTTATCAACTTGACAACATTTACATCTTTTTTGTAATTATCCAATTGTGAGGAAAGTCAGTTTCTTAGGGAGTTTGAAAGTAGTTTAAAGTTGTTGTTTGATGTTTGAGTCTTAAAGAGATCTATTTTTATTGTAAAAAAAGGGAAGAGAACATAGGTTTGGTCAAGGAGGTAGGAAGATCTAAGTTTGGAATCAATAAAATGATGTTTAAACTGCATTTTCTTTGATTTTTCCATTAAAAAGTCACTGTATATGCATTTGTTTCAATTTGAATGTGTTTTTATTGAAATCTTGGTGTTTGGATATGTTAAATAAATTAGTTAAACTTATTTTATCATTGGAATAAATTCTTTTGGTGTAGGGTAGAAGAAGTTATCTACATTTTTGTCCAGACAGTCAAAACGCTCATCTAGGACAACCCGAAAGAGGAAAAGATGTGATTTCTTCTGAGTTTAACGTTCAATAAGTGATATTAATTTTGGGGGATGAGAGAGTACATTTTGTAAAATACCCCTTGTTGGTTACAAAGGAGCATGCATTGATATCATATGCTATGAAGCCATGAAAATGACTGGACTGTAAAAGGAAAGAGAGGGATGACTATGGGTCAAGGGTGGGGTCTTTTAAATCAAGGATTAGGAGTTCTCATTATTTATTGGGTGTAGTGGGAATCCAAGGGGTGAGTGTTAGTATAAATCAAGAGTTTAAAGTGGATTTTTTGAAGGGTTGTGTGTAAGGATAGTCATAAGAAAGTGGAAGAGGATTTAAAGTTCAGTGATGATAAATTACTCTTAGGGTATGCAGTCTAGAGGGATTCCAAGAAAGTAGTGATTTGCATTGGGAGAGTGTGTGGGGAGTATATGTGAGTTTGGATAGGACAAGTTGAATACCTTATAAGCCATCTGATTTGGTATTTGGAATTTGGTGTAGAAACAAGGGCTAGTATGCCTTGAAGGGGAGTTGATTTCATGATGTGTTGGTTGGTGGGCTACCAAGTTCTGAGAGATCAGAGTTGGGACATGATTGGGATTGAGGATCATGATCAATGTGAGAGAGAGCTTGGTCAAAATTATGTTAACTTTGGTTAACCAAAGCCAAACCCTTATATAAAGCCTTGAGTTGAGTCTAATTCCTTGAGAGGGTTCCAGTCTTTGTTGAATCCCTTGGGTTGAGTTAGGTTCCTTAGAGGAATTTAGGAGGGCTCTGCATCAAGAAAGAAAGAAAATAATATAATATTTTTATAGGGTGTATGTACTTATACCTATTGATCCATGAGACTATTTAGGATCCCCATCAATATGGTTTAAGTTCCTGCGTATGTAATTCATTTATTATATGTCAGCTAAAACTTACATAATAAACTACATGAACAATTTGTAGTCATCATAATCATTGTATATTATTTCATTTCTTACATTTACTTTATGTATACTATGTAAGATCCTCAAAAATAGGGTTGACTCTATAGTTAATTACCTATTTCCACCAAGGGGGATAGAATCACACAATATTTATACATGAAATCAACACCAATAATTGAGCATCATAAGCATTACATTTGTTATTTGATAAACAATAAATACATTAAATATATGAGTAATTTGATAAACAAAAAATACATCAAATCCATTGATAATTTTAAATATTTTCAACACAAAAAATATTTTTCCTTTAGGTGATAAGAATTCCATGGTTATTTTCAACACAAAATATAACACTGAGTCAATATTTCATTCAATTAATGATTTCCATGTCAATATTTCATTCAATTAAGGATTTCATTCAATGGCATATTGATTTAAGGATATCACATACCTCATACATTTAATTCATGTCATTGATCTTCTTATTCTTATTCTTCTTCTTCTTCATCATCATCATCATCATCATCATCATCACCATCACCACCATCACCATCACCATCACCATCACCATCACCATCACCATCACCATCACCATCATCATCATCATTATCATCATAATCACCACAAGCAACATCATCATTTAGTTATTCTTCTTCATGAACATTTTTGTCATGAACATCATCGACTAACTATCGATTATGATCATCATCTACATCATCTTCTACTTCTTTGACATCTTCTTCTTTGGTCACATAACACTTTACCAGGATTCCTCTTGGATCATGTCTAACAACAAACAACCAACCCAGTTTATTTGGAACCTCTAAGAAAAATACCTACTCACATTGTCTTGGAAGAAAATAGGGCTCATCTCCAACTCGCTTAAAGGACCTTGTATTAAAAATTGTAAATCCATTATCATCTTCAATTATATTTCTATCGGGATCATTTTGATTCAGTTGCAGCCTATACTATTTGAAAACAAATACAAATGATTTGGAGGAATTGAATTCACACCCAAGTATATCATCCAAAAAGACATAGTATCAATTTTGAGAGTCTAAGGATGTATTTCATTTCTAGATGAAATATTAGTCACCTTAAAGACTGTTGTTATCCTAGAATCACAAGTTTTCTTCATGTTATCCAAATTTTTGATGTGCAATTTATGACCATTATAAAACATAGTTTTGTGGTGCTTAACCTGTAATATGTCAAACATGTAAAAATATTGCATCACAAGTTGATAAATATATGGCAGATTAATATATTTTTACGTACCTATGTATTTCTTAAACCATTTGCTAAATCAATTTTCATTGGCGTAATATTGGAATCTCCATTACAATGAGCTTTTTTAAACAATGAAGCCACACCTTTCCATGTAATGAGTGACGAGAATGTTGACATCATTCAATCCATCAGGTCATCCAATCAATATTGTTTGCAATATAAAAATTTAGTGCATCCCACTCTCGACCAACTATACAAAAAATAAATAGACTTACAATCAACTGATATTGAATATTAAGCATTAATTAACTATAATATAATAACATCTTATAATTACCTCTCGCTTTCCTTAATATACCTTTCCTCATCAAGTAGTCCCCTTCAAATTTTCTATTGGGGTTGGGATCCCAAATGCGATCTACATGGATCTCTACTGTAAACTTAGGAAGATATTCAGTAATGTATAGCATAGTCTGGTATACCGTATATCCCTCAAGCATAGAACCCTTAGGATGTGCTCTTTGTCAAACCAAAGCCTTCAAAAATTCTAAGTTCCTCTCAACCATCCACATTGACCTAGTGTGTACAGGTCCACACAATTCAATCTCCTCAACTTGGTGTATGAGGTAGTGTTCTTGTGCATTGGAAAAAGTTGAAGGTAGACACTTTTACATTTCACACATTAGATGAGGAATTTTTCTCTTCCAATATTTTATATCCTCTTTATGTATTTCTTTAGATGAAAACCATGTATGATATAAACCTACCTATCCAAAAAAATCACTAAAATATGTAAACACAAGAATGGGTCATTAGATTCAATGAGGGTTATCATATTCAAGTAAAGATTCAAAAGACAATAAGTTTACGCCACAACCTCCGATGAGCCAAAAAAGTCCACCCAAGACTTGTTGACTTTATCTTAGAGATATTTGTGGGTGTCCTCTCCCAACACATTAAAATAAATCCCACTAAATGATTAATAATACAAGCTAGATGATCAAAGGAGTGGAGAACTCAAGAACAAGTATTGTGAAACTTGTCTCAATCTCTCATCATGATTGAGAATGCAAGATTAAACTAAGATGATATACATGAGATTGAAAATAAAAACTAAGATTCATTCCATTATTCTTAAGATGTGATATCTAAATTCAAACTTGGAATGGAAGCATAAAACTATGAAAATGAGCTAAAATGCTAAAATGCTTAAGAAATTCTAGAGCTAAACAAGCATGATAACAATGCAAAAAATGAGAGATGATTTTCTCTTGGAAAGAGCTCTATTTATAGATTTTTGGAGGGAAGGGCTTGGATGAGGTGGAACACATGTGGCATCCATATAGATTCCACATGGAGGACACAAGGGAAAAAGGACATGCCATACAAAAGTAAAAATCAAGCCTTCAAGGTTTGAGTGGCTCAAGGTTGATCGCACATGTGTGAGAAAACCTTGGAGAATGGAGTGGGGGACCAAAAGTGGTTGAATTTAAGGAAGTTGGGTGGCTTCCTTGGAATGGGTTGCTCACACATGTGTGAGAAACTCATTAGCACTAAAAAGGTCTAGGAATCACCTTTTTAGCCTAATAAGTGGGATTAATTAGCAAGTAGCTTTATTAGGGTGAGTGTGATGGGTGGTACGATAGGTTTCTAGGTAGGATTTAAGACTAACTTAAATTAAATTCAAATTAATCAAGGTTTAGAAGATTATTAGAAAATGTGAGAAATAAATAAATAAAACATTTATTTAAAAGGGGATTTATGGAGGCCATGTATTACATAAAATTTAATACATTAGAAAGGTATCGTATCCAAATTAAATTTAAATACTATAGAGAATGAACTATATTTAAATAAATAAATTTAATTAAATAAAATAGAAGAACATAACAAATATAGTTAATTAATTAAAATCAACTATAATGTTACATGAATATTAATTAAATTAATATAAGGACAAATTTTTACGTCTACATTTTGTCCCTCTTTGATGCGGCATCGAAAATGGCGTCACATCAAAAGAAAGAAAATAAGATGCTCCAAAAGGACCAGAAGACCTAGGGCGAAGATGGTAAAGGAGTGTGCTACTCGAGAAACTAATAGAAATTTTTTTTTTGTAAAATTTTCTCATAAAAGGTAGAAAGAGGGAGAAAGACAAATTTCATGACATGTTGGATAGAATCAGAGCAAAAAATAGGGACTAGGACAGAAAAATGGGGATGGCAATAGGAAACGGGTCCCAAGGGGCCTATAAATAGTCCACCGGGGCCCGAGAAGAAGTCATTTTCAGTCACAAAGAGATAAAAGATGAGATAAGAGAGAAGAAATGGCAGACATACGAGACCATTCACAATTGGAGAGTACCACAAGACCTACCAGCAACTCATAGATGCAGGTCCACCGGTGAGTAGTCAAAGACCTCCTTGTCCTTTACATATTTAATGCATTATAGTGCATTTATAACACCCTTAAAGTGCCAAAAATTGGCTTGTAGCAGAGACAACAATCTCTGGACCACCATCTTTTTAGATGGTGATTAACAAATCACCATCCTCATAGATGACTGATCAGTGATCATCATCTGCAAAGACAGGGATCGCGAGATCATCATCTACACAAGCAACGATTGTGAGATCATTGTCTGCAAGGGTAAGGGAAAGAGGAAGATCAGAGTGTAGACAACAAACTAATTCGCCATCTATGCAGGAAAAAAGGAAGTGACCTAAACCACCGTCTCTATGGATAGACATTTGGGCGGATCTTCTGTCTACATGGGTGAATTGGAATCTCCACTAATTGACCCAAAGTTGGACAAAAAAGGAAGAAAAATCTTAACATAAGGGGTTCAGGGGGCATGTTTTGATGCCCCAGACATAGAAAGAAGGTTAACTGACATGGGTAGCTGTGGATATAGGAGAACATGATATCATTCAGGGTGAGGGAGTGCTATCTAGCGATGATGGCACTAGTGCAGGAGTTGATAACATTGGAGTGGGGACAGGTCATATTATGCAGCCTGGAGCATGTTCATCTCTGGCCCCATCTTAGAGCACATAATGCACTCATGTCAGCATTGATCAAGAGATGGCATAGCACCACTTCTAGCTTTCACTTTCCCACAGGGGAAGCTATGACTACTCTATATGATGTGTGGAGGATATACAGAGTGCCAATTCAAGGGATGATTCCCAATTATTTCTATGAGGGTTCAAAGCCTCACATGGAGATGGCATTTGGTAGACCTTTTGTGGAGATTCCCACCACATGATAGTGGATTTCCTAGGTGGGGGCTTTGGCGGTGCAACCATGGTTATGGCAGGTGGCACTATATTTGGCAGGGTTTATTGGAGGGCGCATGATTCCAGATCATGAGGGTCATGGATTTTTGATTGGTTGGCCTCGAGTCCTCAACAACATGGTGGAGGATGAGGGGGAGCAATACTGCTAGGGATACACCATCCTCAAGCAGTTGTACTATGAATTACATATGTGCACCTACCATAAGGATAGGGCACTAGGAGTAGGATGTGCATTATTATTAGTGTGGGCATGGGAGCACATTACTATCATATGCCCTATCAGGATGCAAGAGACTGGAGAGGCTTATGAGCCTTTTTCCTATAGGTACAAACCATCGATCAGCTACAAATCAACATACTCCATAGGATATTGGCACAGGACGATAGATGAGATGGGTCAGATAGAGAAGGTACCCTATGCAAGGTGTGAGGCATGGGGTCACCAAGACCCACAACAACATGTGTACACAAAGGATGACTACTATGATTCATATTATCTCAGATTTTTTCAAACTGACTATTGTCTCATAGGGCACACCTCATATGTTATATGTAGATATATGCCTTTGAGAGTGCGCAAACAAATGGGGCAGCTTCAAGATGGAGTACTATATGGTTTCCCTCATCCACTAGTAACTCAGAAGGTGGGGAGCATATGGGAGATTGGAGTAGACCTACGGGGAGATAGGGGATCCTAGCTGAGGATGATAGGAGTAACTTGGATTAGGGCTTGAGAGTCACTCCACAATGCAGGAGTAGATCATGCATATGCACAGTGGTGGTTTGCACATAGGCTAGTTAGATTGACTATACCAGGCGTGGTGTAGGCAGATGAACAGTCGGCCGGAGGGGAGGAGGGTGACGGATAGGAGGGAGACAATGAGGATGGGGGAGATGGAGGAGAGGGAGGAGGGGCTAGAGGGAGGAGATTCTGACCTAGGGTAGCCATCCCGAGGTGGTGAGGATAGGTACAGGTTCTAGTAGGCTGGATGCCACCAGTCATCCCAGATGTATAGGGACCTCAAGTATAGGGGCCATAGGTACAAGGCAATAACTTAGGTACAGGGATAGCTGGCCACCTCTCAGGCCATAGAGAGAAGCATATAGATGGAGTTGACCTGTGTATAGGGGTTATTAGATGGAGAGACTACCTGAGAAGATAGTTCACAAAGAGTGTTGGACATACTGTAAGCACGAGTAGACCGCAAGGAGTTCTCCATAGAGGGACAAAATGAGGAGACCATGAGAGCAGAGCAGGCCAGTATGACTAAGAAGATAGAAGCTCTCACATCACAACAAGATGCTGCACAAAGGTGGACTAGGACCTACCAAGAAGAGTGGGATGTAGCCTAACAAGTACTAAAGTGGGAGCAGTAGGTCAAGTGCTAGCAGATGCTTTTGCAGCACACAAGGAGGCAAGTAGGAGAGGACGAGAAGCAACATATTATATGGGCTTATATTTTGGGATAGTTTTAGAGGGACAATAGTTACCGACATATACAAAGAGATATGTATCACAGAGCATAGGTTGAGACTCGTAGAGATCAGTGGGGATGCCACCCCATCCACCTAGAGTGGGAGGGGGTGTGAGACCGTCACAGCCACCAGCATGACTTATCAGACTATTTATGATACACATTTTTGGAGTTTTGATATATATATATATATATATGATGTATGATAGACTGATGCACTATATACTTGACATTTTTTTAATATATATATGGACATTTATTGTGGTGGACCTATATTGTGTTATGAATGTTTTATGATGCTATATGTAGATGTATATGATTTTATGAGTGACATGCATGATGTGATGGATTTATATGATTATGTTGACCTATTTGTGATGCATATGATGGTTAATGATGTATATGTTAATGCTTATAAATGGATAATTGTAATGGATTTTATGCTTATATATGAAATATGATGTGAGATGTAATGATAATGTAATGGTTATGTAATGATAAATGAATAATGAGTAATAAATGGATAATAAATGCATAGGTGTGTAATGTATAATGATTAATTAATTTGTAATGCAACTTGTAATGATTAATGAGATGACCTAATAGATAATGAATTTATAATGATTAATAATACATTATTAGATGCAATAAATGTAACGATAATGAAATGAATGAAACTAAATGGGAATGTGATGAATCTAAATGAATGCAATGAAATGCAACAAATAATGAAATGTAATCAAATGACCATGTAATGAAATAAAATGACTAAATGCAACTAAAATGAAAATGAGATGTAATGAAATGTAACAAAATAGTATGGATGTAATGTGGCACATGAGGACAATGTTTTTGTGTGTATCAATTAGGTTTGATCAGATCACTTAGGTAGATGGATAGGGGGAATAAACAAAAACCTTGCTAAGAGAAAAATGCAAAATACAAAATGACCTAACTATAATGCAACTTAACTACATGATTTGCGTAGGATTTATATTGTGTTAATGTTGGAGAGCACATCCTAGTTTGATTTTTCAAGAGGAGGTATGCACCATGTGTTAGAAAACACAAGTGACATGGTTCCTTTCCATGGACTAGACTCTTAGACAAATAGGTTGTTAGGAAAAAGGATGCAAGATATCAGGAATGATGGAACCTATAAAATGTTACTCATGAGGAGACGCAATACACATATATCTTTTAGGGATTTGGTATGCATGAATCATGCCCCCAATGCGGCATACATAGTCATAACTAAACATCAAACATAAATGCACTAATCAATCTATGAAAAATAGATCATACCACAAATAACATGTATTCCAATAGGAACTTTCCATAATGAACCAAGATATTAAGGATCGAGGAAGCCATGAGAAGGACACATTGAAACACAAGATAAAATCAATAGAGAGGCATCATGACCAAGCGGTCATTTAGTCCAAAAGTTCTTGCCATGAACAATTTTGATGTGATGATTGATTGAGAAGCCGACATCGAAAGGATGCATCTTGATGGGAAAAAGATTGATTGATTGTGAAAACAAGGATTCACTAGAAATTGCTTGTGAATAGAATAAAGCTGAAAAAATTCAATCTGTCTACTAATTCAGTGAAAATGTTCATGATCATTGTGTCTGGAATTAAACTCATTTTTATGGGGTAAGATTAGTCATGCAGGGATGTGATCTTATTGAGGAAGTGGAAAGTGGTCAGGAGACTACCTGTACAAATATGGGTAGTGAATCTATTATGGAAAGGCGATGGATGCTGAAAAAGGAGGTGGTTGAAACAAATGGTGGATCTGCATACACATGGTGCCTGAGATAGGTTTTCACCATGGTACTTATCCATTGCACCCCTGAAGCAGTTTTCACAAATGGATGGATTTTATTTCTCTTTCTCCTTTTTCTATTTTATGTTTTTTAATTTTTTTTTTATGTTTTGATTTTTTTTTTTTTTGAGTTTTTTCAGGAATTTTTGCAATGTTTTTGGATTTTCTACTTTTCTAATGTTTTTGGATTTTGACTATTTTCTATTGTACAATGGAATAATGAAGGATCAAGCATAGAAGCTCTTGAGATGCAAGATATTTACAGGATCAGGGACCATATCTTTTGGTGTTGCAATCTGATAAGCTCTGGACCCAAAATTTGTTGTGATTATGAAGGGCCCCAACCACTTAGGCTCAAATTTTCCTTTCTTTTCACAATTCTAGAGGTTCTTCATGTTGTGTTGCAGGACGAGATCACCAACCTCAAATTGGTGAGGTTTGATCTTCTTGTTAAATTAAAGGCGGAGGAGATTTTGATACATGCGGAGGTGGTTTAGGGCATTGAGACATCTCTCATCAAGGAGTTCAAGCTCTTGAAAGCAAGCAACTCTATATTCTTCTTTGGAAAATAGATTCTTGAGAGAAATACTAAGGGAAGGGAGCTCAATATCAATGGGTAGAAATACCTTCGTACTATAGAAAAGGGCAAATGGAGTGGCTCCAGTGGGGGTATGAATGGAACCGTGATAAGCCTAATGGGAAGGATTGAGATGAAGGTGCCAATCGTGGCTAGCATCAACAACTATTTTCTTGAGGATTTTGAGGATAGTTTTATTCATATCCTCTTCTTGGCCATTACCTTGTGGGAAATACTTGGAAGAGGTATGGTGGGTAATGCCAAATTTTCTACATAGCTCTTTGACATCCTTTTTTTTGAAAGGTCCTCCATTATTAGTGATGATGTCCAGAGGAATGCCATAGTGATAGATAAGGTAGTTCAAAATAAACTTCAAAATCTATTTTCTAGCAGTGTAGGTAAGAGGAACAACTTTGACCCACTTAGTAAAGTATTCAGTGACGGAAGGGATGCATTTATTGCCATTGGAATAATTGGGGAAAATCTGGCCAACTAGTTCTAGGCCCCAGCGGGAAAAGGGCCAAGGAGTGATGGTGGGCTAAAGGGATTAGGAAGGAGTGTATATAAAATCACTATGTTGCTGACAATGCACACATTTCTTCACATAGTTATAGGCATCTTGTTCCATGGTAGGCCAATAGTATCCATTATGTAAAAAAAAAATATGCCAAGGTGAGTCCACTAGAATGGGCCCCATAGATTCCTTGATGTACCTCCTCCAAGGAATTTTGTGCTTCATCAAAATTTAGACACCTTAAAAGATTTCCATTAAAGTGCTTTCAGAATAGGGTATCACTGAGGATCGTGTAATGACAAGTGTGGAGAATGAAGGTTTTTTCACTGATTAGGTGTTAATGCAAGTGGGGTATTTACATTATTAAGGTAGGAATAGATTTTTTGATACCATGGGGAATGAGGAACAATAATTTCACGCACTATTTTAGAGTTCGGTTGGTCTCACGCAGGGACCATAAGATTCTCAACAAGAAACTAACACTATGTATTGTGTTTCACCATGGTAATCATGGACTCGATGGTAGCCATTGCATTAGCTGCTTTATTTTTTATGCGTGGAATTTTTTGGAAGACCAAGTCAGTCCAATGTTGTTTAAGGACTTCAACTGTGTGGTGATAGGGAAGCATCTTATCATCCTTCATTTGATATTCATCTAGAACTTGTTTGATAACAAATTGTGAATTGCCTAATACTAACAAACTTAAAATCTTCCATTCTATGGCCTGACAGAGTCCAAGTACAAGGGCTTCATATTATGTAATATTTTTGGTACAAGGAAATTGTAATTTATAGGACTTTGGGATGAGATCCCCTTGCAGTGTAACAAAAAGGATTCCTACCCCCGATCCTTTCTGAGTAAAGGATCCATCAAAATAAAGTTTCCATGGGATACTCGAGGCAAGATTGAAGACTGATTCATCTAGAAAATCTATGATTAGTGGATTCTTTTGTAACACCCCAAAAGTGGCATCTTGCAACCCTAACCAATTTTGTTGCATTTGTGATTCTTCTGAATCATCAAAGTCCTATTGTACTAGGCAATTCTGAGTTTTGACTGACTCCACTCGACGTAAGTGTCAAATTCAGAAAATCCTAAATCTACATTAATCATACATTATATTTAATTCCTAAATATCAATCAATTAGCTAAACAAACCCTATGATTGAATTAATTTAACTATAAAGTCCTAGCACTTTAATTAAATTAAATTCACCCCTTTTAGCTAAAACACATAAAAAGGAATTAAATAATATTTAATTACTAGATAAATATCCTCATTTCAAAAATTGAATTTAATTATTCAAATAATTGAGAAAATACATTTATGAGGTCATATTCTATTTATTTAATTAAATATTCTCTCAAAAATCTTCTCTCCAGTTTAGAAATAGAAACTTTGAATTAACTATGCTTTAAAAGAGAAAGAAAATAGTTAAAATAAAAAAGAAAACAATTAAAAACAAAGAGAAAACAATTCATTGTTTTCTTTTAAAGAAAACTTGCTAATCTGAACTGGCTTTTTTTATCTATTTTAATTCAAAAGGAAACTTTCTATTTTGAGTAGACTCTCAGTCTATAAAAGAACTCCCATTTCTCATTCAAGATATGCATTGTTAGAATAACGAATTGCTACTGCATTTTATAGTTCATAATCTCATTTCTATTAAGCTCTCATTTGTAATAGATTAATTTCATTTTCTTAGATTAATCTCATTCAAAATCATGTCATGGTTTAATCTCTTTCAATCTTAGATTAATCTTGCATCTTTCATTCTTAGATTAATCTTGTATTGCATTGCATTCATGGAGAAAAATCCTTCATTCTTATATTGGTCTAGGTTGTGAGACTTTCATTTTGAGAGCCATTCAAAACCCCATCCGGATAGAAGGCAACAAGTCGAATCATATAGGCATGCATGATGAATAAATCATATTCATTTTTGTGTGTGTTTGATGAATAAGGACTATGTTGAAGTGTATGGTTAAATAAGAAGGCCACATTTAACATATACATTTTTGGCCCCCACCGTGGGGTAGAACATCTATTTCTGTCATCACATTTGAATTAGTTTTGAAAAACTTGGGATCATGTTTGTAATCTGATTTTGCAGGTAAAACAATGCATTTCATCTTTATTTTAGCATAGAGCAAGTTTGAAAATTCCTTATATCTTCTATCTATTATTCTCTTAGCGCCTTTTAAGCTCTCCTTTTGAGCCAAATCTGATAGCACCATTGTGTTCGAAACATCGTTTTGGTTGAAAATGACTATAAACTCACCCGTATCTAGTGAAAGTCACATCTGTGGCAAATTTTTTTGCCCAAGTAGTGCATACGACCCTTTTGCATGAAAATCAAGGTAGATTTCTGATCATCTTTGCATGCAACCCGAGGTAGATTTAAAAAAAAAATCTAAAAAAAAAATTTGAAAAAACAAAAAAAAAAAAGATTTTTTTTCACTATGTTAAATTTGACAGCCGTCAAACCATCATTCTGCATGACCTTCTGTGACAGCGATGAAACCATCAAATTTAAACTCATAGTTTGATGATGTGAGCAGGGTTTGAAAAATCTTTAGCCTTCACCATTGAGCTTTTTGAATTTGTAGTCTAACTTTAAACAATCATATCTTGCTCATTGTAAGTCAAAATTGAGTGCAACTTTTTTTTTATTTTGGGTAGAATTGTCTGAATATTTCTAGGTTTTTCTTAGTTTCTAGATTTTAGTCACAAATTTATCATAAATTTTAGGTTTTCATCATTGTACCTATCTAATTCTCTATTTTGCAACTTTCAAAGCCTCGTACAGGCTCATACGGTAACTTTTTTAGTGTAATTTTTTTTAAAAGTGCATGAATTTTCATCTACTTTCTAAATATGCAATCAGATTTATGATTTTTTTATTTTTTTAACGCTGAAAATTTTTGGGCTTTGTTGTTCTTTGACTTATCTTGTTGATTACAGCCTAACAATGGTTTGGCAAACGTTTGAAAAGAAGACTAAAAATATAGACTACTAATGAATCATCTTGCAGGTTGCCTTGATCGATAGCATGCTAAACATTGTGCTTGCATTTTGTTTTGTTTTATTAAAATAGGTACCCACATGGAAGACTTCTAAAATGAACTTCTATTTGTTATTTTTAGGAATGGAAATGATGTCAGGAAACTATGCTCTCACCCTTTTGGGATGATAAAAGATCTAGAAACATTATTTTCATTTTCTTATGTGTTTGAAGTGTCTTTTAGATTGTAATCCTAAGAACTATATGAACGTATCCTCTCCCATTGCCTTCATGGATCTTGGGTGTAAGAGAAACTCATATAATTCTTTTAGCATGGCTACCTTCTGAGTGCTTTAATAGAGCCAGTGAGAGTGGATTGCCCAACCGGTAACAGGATAAAGCCAAGCCCTTCCAAACTGGTATATAAAAAATGTCATTGTGATTAGTCTCACAATGGATAGGTGTGAATTCATTATGGAAACCAAAATCTCCTCTAGTACCCTAGTGGTGCGTTAAAGTACCTACATTGTTAAGGTGAAAACCTTGCTTTGAAAGGATTGGGAGATCCCCCTTTATTGGGAAAATGACTTGATCATAACCACTTGAATGGATGCCCTTGACTACAATATTTGTTTTAGTGACCAAAAACCCTCTATCTGTTGGTGTGGAAGGTCAGAGACTGACTAAGACATCCCACATCTTCACGGCTCTTAGTAGAGACAATAGTCCTTTGGGAAGTGATTCTCTTGGGATTCGAAGCTTGGTATTCCTAAGAAGTGAGTCCACTTTAAGGAGGATCCCATGCCTCCAAGCTTCTATGTTATCCACTATGAGTAGGCATGGATGAACTTTGGTTCAAGTGGGAATTCAATAGATATTGCCCTGGCTTACCTAGGATTCTAGTGTGTCTATTATTTTTTTTACAACAAACAATCTCCATGATGTGTTTTGCATGAGTGTTTACTGAAACAACAACAACAATCAAATGATATGGAAAATTGTAAACTTTGGATATTTTCCTATCTTGTCTTGTTTGAAACTCTGTCAAAACTCTGTTGAAACTTTGTAAAATTTGTTTCAAAAACTTGTCAAAACTTGGTCTTTCATCGGTCTATCCTACTACATTTAGTCTATTCTAAAATTTGCACTGTCATAACGCTTCTACTAGTTCACATACAACTATAATTTGTTATTAGTCTAACCTATCGCTATCTTCAAATTTGATATTGGTACACTTGTCCAATTGACCAAGTCCTTTGTTCAATCTTATCATCTTTGTTTGTGATGTCCTTGTTTTGAGTTATGAGAGAAATTTCGTTAACCTTGACTCAAGATCAAAGTCTTTTTCTATCTCCTTCTCATTTGGATGTTTATCTCTTGGTCTCTTTAGTCTTGGACTTGGATAACACTTTAGGTATCATCACAGTGTCAGTCAAGCAAATCAACTTATTTATGCCTGTGCAAACTAGAATTCATTTTAAGGAACTCTAGAAATCTATCACCTTGCTTTCCAATTTAGTATTATGTTGTGAAGGTTCTGTCTAAATCTTCACAAATCCATTCTTTCATCAACATGATCACTAGTCTATCTTTGACTGCAATCTATTGATAGTCTGACTTGTTGTTGTTTCAAAATCTAACTTTGTTGTGCTATTCCAAGTGACTTGTTATCTTATCATCTTTGTCTATGCTATCCTTATCCTGAGTTGTGAAAGAAGGTTTATCAACCTTGACTCAAGATTGGAGTCATTTCTATCTCTGTCTCAGTTGGACATTATCTCCTTTGTCCTTTGGTCTTGGACTTAATCAACACTTTAGATATCACTTCAGCACCTATCAGTCAATCAATTGATTCATCATACTTTCTCTTCAATCTTCTAAGCAAGCACATCAAGACAATCTTACAATGTCTAAAAGCAAAGAAGAGATTCTTATGGCAACTTTATTCAAACAACTTGAATCTTTGAAATTTGAACTTCAGGAATTGAACAAGAAGGAAAAGGATACTTCATTCAATGAATCCTCATTAAGATTAACATGTCCTTTGCTATTTGATCATGATTCTCACATCTCCACACTTCCTTCCAACATAGATAAATATTGGTATGACAATCCCATCTTTGATCAAGAACAATTTTATGACAATCCCATCTTTGATCAAGAACAATTTTATGACAACCCCATCTTTGATCAAGGAGTTTTATGATCATCCTATCTTTGATCAAGAGAATGTAGAGGAAACTATGACATAATCAGATGAAAGTCTCTTATATCTGAAAAAGAAGGATATTGCAAGTCAAGAAGCATCTAATTATCCTTTAGAGAGAATCTTTACTCCTTTGGGACAATCTTATACATCAACATTGGAAGCACTTCTTGAGCATAATCTCATCACATTGCCTCAAGCCACATCATGTGGATTCAGATTCTTGAGTCCCTATTGTGCATATCATCGACATAACAAGCATAAAAATTCATATTGCATGGAGTTGAAACATAAAATCCAAGATCTCATAGATGATGACATAATCAAAGTGGAAAATCCTAATAAATCATCTAGTGAAGATACTAATATCAAGCATGATCAATATCACGAATCTATGTCTAGCAATGGTTCGCATATCCCATCTAATTATTCCACTATTCCTCCATCTCCTAAAGCTTCCCCATCTCTATCAAGAAGTGATCCTACTAACGCCCATGTTTACTCTCAAGGACTACCTCTAAAAGAGATCCAAGCTAATCAGCATACATATGCAAGCCTTTCTCAGTCTCTAAAGATCATAGACCCCAAGCTTCCATGTGCTTCAATTCTTATCATGCCTACTCAAAATGATACTCCATTATCCTTTCAAGAATCCCTTATGCATATAATAACTCCCACCTCATCCATAGAAGTGGCTCCATGTCAAGAGGGAAATCCAATGTGCAAAGAAACAAATATCAGCAATGATCAAGATCAAGACACCATCCATCCTTATCCAATGGTTTACCAAAGTCACACATCTCAAGAGTCTCATGATGATTTTATCACCCCCTTCCATCTCTTCCTAGAAGAAACTTTTACATCTCCTATATCTTATCCATCTCCCAAGAAAGATCAAGATATCCTTTCCACCATCTCTAAGGAACCTATTAAAAATCAACAACAAAGTATCCTTTATACACCATCTCATGATCCTTGTCAAGATCAGAACATAAATCCCTTGTAGAAAAATACATCCCATCAAGCTTCAGTTGCTGATATCAAAGCTACTCATGCTCCTGTTGATATAAAGATGAATTCTAAAGAGAAGAGCCTTGGTCATGCAGCTCACTCTAAAGATGTTGATATCTGCTCCACACTTTATATCCCTGCATTCAAACGTAAGCATCAGTGTTCTCCATCTTCCAAATTCATCCTTGGTCCCTACATCCCAAAGCTAAGACCATCAAACCTTCCATCCATAATGGGTCCTTATGTCCCTCCATCTACCATGCCTATAAATATTAGCTTGTCATCCACTTACCCTATCTCCTATCAAGATCAACAAAGACATACATCCTTGAATTCTCCCTATCACCCAATCCATATGATCCAGTCATATCAACCTCATTCATCCACAATTCCTAAGTCTTTTGGAAGCAATTTGGATGTACAATGAAGAAATCAGCAATACAAGAATCCACCTACATATGAAGATCACTATGTCTCATCTAATCGACATGTGAATACAAATACAAAGGAAATATTCAAGAGACCACATAGGTCCACTGAGAAAAGAACCAAATAAAAGAAAATATGGGTTCCTAAATCCATTATAAAAGAATTGCATTCTAAATCATCTGATACAAATGGAAAATCAAAATCTATGTGGATTCCCAAGTCTCTTCTAAAGGACTTGGATACAAAAAGAAAAGCAAAAGTTATGTGGATTCCCAAGTCTCTCTTAAAAGGCTTGAACAAAAGGAAAAATCAAAATTGGCATCCAAGCCTCCAAAGGCTTCCACTCCGTCTCCTTTCAAACATTTTTCATCTCCTAAGCCTATTTTGGGCCCTTATGTACCAAAATCCATTTTTTTTAATACGTCTTCATCCATCTTGGGTCCTCGTGCACCAAGATCCATATCAAAACCTAAATCTATTTCACACACTTTTCCTCTATCATTCCACCCTCCTTCAAGATGTGTGTCTATGTTGATCTTACCTACACAAACTTTTCAATACCCTATCTAATATCTTGCACCTACCTCCTACGCATCTGGCTCATATTCCTTCTATTCCTCTCATCCAATCCATCGCCTAAATCCTTGACTACCATCTCCCTTATCCTCCATATCAATCTTCTTTACCATCACCCTATCAGCATCTATGAGCATACTTTCAATGGCCTTGACCTATTATAGCATATCTTTCAGAGGAGCACTATCTAAAGAGCTAGAAGCTTAAGTTCCTCCATAAAATCAAAAAGATGAAAAAAAAAAAAAAAAAGTGCCTTGGTGAAAACTTGGTAAACAGGCACCTTGGTAGAAAAAGTAAAGATAAATCAATTTGTCCTATGGTGAAAACCACTTCTTGTGGCACCTTGGATAAGTACCATGATTAAAACCTAGAAAATAGGCGTCATGCATAATTCCTCCTACTTTCACTCTTCACTTGGGGGCAAGTTCCTTCCATGTCATCTTCTCCCATCATATCTTACATCCAGCTAGCTCGTGAACATCCATGTTCCTTCTGCTAATCTTGACAAGGTTGAGCCTATCCATGAGCATCATGTATCTTGACATTCATGATCCCTTCCATCAGCCTATTTACTTTCTCTCATGCATGCTACCCTATCATGATCTTGCTTATCCCAAGCCTATCCTTCCTATCTCTATTCATTCCTATCATAATCCAAAACATGCACTTATACCTCCATCAACCTTTATCCTAATCATAGCTATATCCTATCCTATGAAAATGACCCCTTGGTCTTGATCAAAATTTGAAAAAAAAATTCTTAGAAGTCTCTTGACATATCCACTCTTTTGGAACACATACTTTTCATGACATTAGGTCATTACCCTAAATTCTATACAACATCGCTCCATGATCCTACATTGCTATATTATTTTTCCCTAGCTTGGGTAATCTTGAAGAGACTATCCTTGAGGGTCGCATTCACCCTCTTCATCTATCATTGGCTATTTGTCTCATACATCAGCTTTCTAATCCATCTGCAATGTCCTACACCTTGCTAGACATTGGGGCAAACCATTGTGATCTTTCTTGAGATAGAGTAATCTCTAAAAATCTAAAAATTGCAAAATCTCTAAAATTCTAAAAAATCTGAAAATGTCCTAAAAAAATGATCATCTTAGTGAAAACCTAACAATAGGTGCTTTGATGTATCTCCAAAAAAATCAAAAATTTAAAAATACAAAAAAAAAGAGAAAAAAAGGAAAAAGTGCCATTGATGAAAACCTGGCAAACAGGCATCATGGTAGCAAAAAAAGAATTTCTGCCAAGAAGGTGAAAACCTGGTAAATAGGTGCGTCTTGTTCCACATTGCTATATCTATCATAGTACCACTTGGCTTTATACATTTGCTTTCCTACTTTTCTGCTAAACTACTTTCCTAGTATTTACTTTTCTGCATGCTCATAGTTCCTGTCAAGACACCAACTTACATGGATTGAAACTTGTCATACTCACAGTCCTATTACTTTTCGCATTAGTCACCACTGGTTCTCACTACATCTACCTACTAATTCCTAGCTATTGCTACAATCTTTCAACTTGAGAATCTTTCTCACGTCAGTCACCAGTGGTTCTCACTGTGTCTGCCTATTGTCACCATACTGAGGAGATTTCTCACACCTATGTCTATATATCGACATCAATCCATTGGAATTGGAGTTTTACTCAATGCTCTATCTATTGATACTTAGTCTTGAGGATCCTTTTATTTAGTTTGTAATAAGATTTCAATCACTTTTGTGACATTCTGGTTCCTTTGTGAACCCTACTGACTTGACACTAATTCAATGCCATACGTATGGGGACAACTGATGACATGTAACTAATTAAATGATTGACTATATTAAGTTGAAGATGATGCAAGACATTAAATTAGTTAATGGTTTGTATTGTCATTGATGTCAACTTGATATCATCTGTATGATCATGCTAAAGACTTTAGAGAACCAATGGAACAAAGGTTATGCTTCCAGCAATGCATAATAGTCTAGTATTCACTAAGTGATAGACTACACCGGTGGAGTGCACACCATTGGTAAAGATAGAGATTAAAGTCATAGTGATGCTCGACGAGCAGAAGACAGTGTTTCCTGGTGAAGTAGAATCACATGATACCCGATGAGGTAAAAATAGTGTTGCTCAACGGATGGAGATCCCAAAGCTAATTGAAGTGACACCAACGGAACTGGCAGTTGTCACTGGCGATGAACTACAGAATTGACCGACGGAACAGAGAGATAAGAAAATGATAAAATATCTAGCTAGAAAAGCTAAAGGATAGACTTAACTGGTTGTTTTATTTGTTTTATTTGACTAGAGTTAAGTAAGTAATTTGTATAGTTGGCAAGAATATAGCTACGAGATAAATCAGGAGTTAAAGCCATAAATCAATTTGGCTGGATTGTTTTTCACACCAAGAATCAAGAATCAAGAACCTAGAATTGAGGAAAATCATGTCTATTTAAGAGACAAGCATAGTTCATTCTCATAGTGGTCAATACTCAATCAGATACATAGGGGAGTGAATTGATGGAAGATGCTGAAGAGAAACTGATGAAGGATTAACTTCATGCAGTCCTGATCAATCAAGCTGAGGGAGAGCTAAATAAATTTGTAGACACTGAAAAACAGTGAACCACAGTATCACAGAGTAGAAAGAGTTAAGTACAAAGGAATTGAATTGATACATTGAATAGAAAGATGTTGTAAGTAAATAGATCTGAAAATCTGAAATTCAATTGCATTAGAAATAGATCATTTTTGTTTCAGTTTAACCATTGAAGCCTTAAAGTCTCCTAATAGAGTAGGACTTAACAGTCTTTTGTAATTGAGGTATATCCTAACAGATTACTAGAAGGTTGACTCATGATATTAGCACCAGTCTTACCTAAAGCCTATTGACAGTCTAAGAAGGAGGTTGATTCAAGGATGGTTGTAAGATTTTGCATAAAGGCTATTGACAGTCATGAGACTGATTCAAGGATAGTATCGTAGATGCTAGATACTTAGTGACAACCTATGTATTGAAAATCCTCTAACAAGGTTTCACTTAACAGTGTGTTTGTAACCTTTAACAGGGTTGGCTCCTAACAGGGCTCACATCAGAAGAGTGAAAATTTGGGGTACCGGTCCCAATGGTTTTTCCCTTAACAGGGTTTCCATGTTAAAATCCGTGTGTTATGTGTGTATGGTTAATTACTTTAGTGTTTTACATTCTACATATGCATTTATGGATTGACTGGTATACTCTGCATATTTACTAAGTATCGGTAAATATAGTTTACTACTTATCGGTTATCAAGGACAAACAAGATAGACAAGGTAAACTGACAGACAGTTATTTGTTTCAAATATTTCAAAGGCATGCATCTTGTTGGGACTTAATAATTTGAGAAGTATTGATTGGTGGATTAAAGTTTAAATTGGGTAAATTTTTGAGGCCACTGATTCACCCCCCCCCCCTCTCC
>MU226429.1:1883115-1913601 GCA_018584345.1 Thuja plicata
TGCTAATGAGATGAGCAAGGAATTTGAGATGTCTATGTTTGGAGAGATCAAGTTCTTTCTTGGCCTACAGATCATTCAACAAAGTGAAGGTATTTTCATTACACAGTCCAAATACATCAAAGAGGTTTAAAATATTCAAGATGGAAGATTCCAAACCTATTGGAACACCGATGGCTACTAGATGCAAATTGACAAAAGAAGACAAGACAACAAAGGTAAATCAAACTCTATACAGATCCATGATAGGAAAACTCATGTATGTTGTATACACTAGACCAGATATTGCACATGCAGTAGGAATAGTTGCTAGGTTTTCTGCTAACCCCAGGGAATCACACATAACTGCTATGAATAGAATACTAAGATATCTGAAGAATACTAAGGAATTTGGCTTATGGTATAGAAGAGAAGACAAATTTGAACTAAAAGTGTTTATCGATGTTGATTGGGCTAGCAATCTTGATGACCGGAAGAGCACAACTGAAGGAGCATTCTTTATGGGTGACAGACTTGTCACATGGATTAGCAAGAAGCAAGGATGCATCTCTTAGTCTACTGCAGAAGCAGAATATGTTGTTGCTACTGCAAACTACTCAAATATTGCATGGATCAAACAACTACTGGGAGGTATGCATATAAAGACCAAAGAACCAGTAGTTATTTATTGTGATAACACTAGTGCAATAAATATTTCCAAAAATCCAGTCATGCATGCAAAGACTAAACAGATTGCCATCAAGTATCATTATTTGAGAAAACAAGTCCAAGAAAAAGAGGTGATGCTTGAATATGTGTAATCAAAAGAACAATTGGGTGATATATTCACCAAGCCACTACCCAAGGATACATTTGAGTACTTGAGAAAGAGACTAGGGGTCAAACCCATGTCTAACAGTCACTAAAAGGATTGAAGGCTGCATCAACCATATATTATCAGAATATCAATCATGATTGATGTAAGCAGAAGCTAAACTTCAACACTACATCTATATACATAAACGTATATATAAGAACCAAGCACTAGAGCAGATTTTTATATTGACAATGGATAAGGGAAATTCAAGGAATATATTATGGAAAGAAGGAATTAGTTGACAAAATGTCAGATACTTGTAAAATATTTGTTTGGCATTATTGTCAAAGGGAGAGAATGTTTCCATATTATCATCAGAAACTATTCATTATCAGATTACTCCAAACAGGGAGAGATCATATCAAAAGGGAGAGTATTTGTATAAAAGTTGCAAATAGAAAGTAGTGACATCAAAGATGAAGAACTTTCAAAGAGAAAATTGACACCAACAGAGGACACAACACATCAAAAGAAGAAAAAGGGAAAGCTGCACGAATCAAATCTAAGCTTACACAGAGCTTACCGGCAGTCAGACATTTTATCAGTTATCAAAGAAAACTGTTTGGTAATTTGATGAATCTCAACAATTGCATTTCATATTGTAATAGAAATAGTATAGTGTGATAATATAGCATGTTTCCATCAATGCCAAAGGGAGAGATTGATGACATGTAACTGATTAAATGATTGACTATATTAAGTTGAAGATGATGAAAGACATTAAATCAGTTAATGGTTTGTATTGTCATTGATGTCAACTTGATATCATCTGTATGATCATGCCAAAGACTTTAGTTAACCAATGGAACAAAGGTTATGCTTCCAAAAATGCATAATAGTCTAGTATTCACTACATGATAGACTACACCGATGGAGTGCACACCATCGGTAAAGACAAAGATTAAAGTCACAAAGATGCCTGACGAGAAGAAGACAGTGTTGCCCGATGAAGTAGAATCACATGATACCCGATGAGGTAAAAACAGTGTTCCCCAATGGACAGAGATCTCAAAGCTAACTGAAGCAACACCGATAGAACTGGCAATTGTCACCTGCGACGAACTAGAGAATTGACCGACAGAATAGAGAGATAAGAAAATGACAAAATATCTAGCTGGCAGAGCTAAAAGATAGACTTAACTGGTTGTTTTATTTGTTTTATTTGACCAGAGTTAAGTAAGTAATTTGTATAGTTGGCAAGAAGATAACTATGAGATAAATCAGGAGTTAAAGCCATAAATTAATTTGGCTGGATTGTTTTTCATGCCAAGAATCAAGAATCAAGAACCTAGAATTGAGGAAAATCATGTCTATTTAAGAGACAAGCATAGTTCATTCTCGTAGTGGTCAATACTCAATCAGATACATGAGGGAGTGAATTGATAGAAGATGCTGAAGAGAAACTGATGAAGGATTAACTTCATGTTGTCCTGATTAATCAAGCTGAGGGAGAGCTAAATAATTCTATAGACACTGAAAAATAGTGAACCACAACATCACAGAGTAGAAAGAGTTAAGTACAAAGGAATTGAATTGATACATTGATCAGAAAGATGTTGTAAGTAAATAGATCTGAAAATTTGCAATTCAGTTGCATTAGAAACATATCATTTTTGTTTCAGTTTAACCATTGAAGCATTAAAGTCTCCTAACAGAGCAGGACTTAATAGTCTTTTTTAATTGAGGTATATCCTAACAGATTACTAGAAGGTTGACTCATGATAGTAGCACCGATCTTACCTAAAGCCTATTGACAGTCTATGAAGGAGGCTGATTCAAGGATGGTAGTAAGATTTTGCATAAAGCCTATTGATAGTCATGAGATTGATTCAAGGATGGTAGTGTAGATGCCAGATACTTAGTGACAACCTATGTATTGAAAATACTCTAACAAGGTCGCACTTAACAGTGTGTTTGTAACCTTTAATAGGGTTGGCTCCTAACAGGGCTCACTTTAGAAGAGTGAAAATTTGGGGTACCGATCCCAGTGGTTTTTTCCTTAATAGGGTTTCCACATTAATATCCTTGTGTTATATGTGTATGGTTAATTACTTTAGTGTTTTACATTCTACATATGCATTTATGGATTGACTGGTATACTCTGCATATTTACTAAGTATTGATAAATATAGTTTACTGCTTATCGGTTATCAAGGAGAAACAAGATAGACAAGGTAAAGCGACAGACAGTTATTTGTTTTAAATATTTCAAAGGCATGCATCTTGTTGGGACTTAATAATTTGAGAAGTATTGATTGGTGGATTAAAGTTTAAATTGGATAAATTTTTGAGGCCACTGATTCACCCCCCCTCTCAGTTATTACTAATAACAACCAAATCTAGTTTGTTCTCACAACATATGTCAAGTCAGTCACCACTACTAGGGACATGAGTCCCCAAATCTAATTGCATCTAGAGTTAGTAATCTTGTCACTTCTCAAGGACAACTATCTACTGACACAAACTGGTGTTCTCAACACCCCAATTAGAATAGTGTTTCTCAACACTATCTTTGGACACATGTATGTTTTTCAAACACACATTGGATATTGCAACATAAACATCTACCGATGACAATCAAACACAATGCACTCACAAGTACAATGGTGATTTTCAACACCCGTAAACATGAACACATCCAAAAACTTTGAAACATGCTAAGCTATGATTGAATTTCTCTTTGTATGTTGCTTTTTCTCATTGATTTCATTCTTCTTTTTCTTTGTCTACTACTTGTTGGTGTGGCTTTGATGATCTGGCAACATCAAATAACTAGGGTGTATGTGATAAGAGCTTCTACATTAAGGTGGAAAAGCCTCACATCCCTTGATTCTCTTTATTTGTATGCCAAGGTGAGGTCAAAACTATCTCCTTGACTGTTATTGGTCTAATTGTTTACACATGTTCACACTCATCATTATCTTGGCTTTGAATGCCTTGATACTCATGTACTCTTGCAACATCAACTTGAAATAATTTTCAAGTCATCTTGGCTTTTGTTCCCTAGTGCTTATGTTTGTTTCCCATATCTTATCTGATGAAAGTTATATTCATATCCTTATGGTTGCAGTGGCACCAGTAAGGATTGTATCAACTCTGATGTTCCAAAAATTATCTATGATGACAAATATCTGATGGGTCTCACAACCATGTCCTAGGAATTTCATCTAGCATAGGATTGCATTTTCATTCTAGACTTGCATTGTGGCAATAATTTGATGCTCACTTCATGGCATTCTCCTAGATTTGTACATTGAGGGGTTCTTCTTTAGTGTCCTAGCTTCATCACTGCTACACAAGTGTTTTGTGCTCACTCCCTATCTTTATCTATATGCTCAATCCATTTTTGGGATCGAAATCAAAATCTGACACTCCTATATATATAGCTCAAAATCGCATTTTAAAATTTTTGGGACCGACGCGATCAGACGCTTGTGCAGTCAACTTTCTGACGTCACTTTCTTGTCAGAATCATCTCTACTCAACATTTTCTCAAATCTTCAACTCTTTTCATGAATAATCAACACTGGTCAACTCTGGTCAACTTTGGTCAACTCTAGTCAACCCTAGTCAAACTTGGTCAACCAGGCCTTGAAATCGCTCAAAATTGATTCTGAACCTTCCAGATTCTTCCATAATCTATTCTGAGTTCTTGATCCCTTTGATTCAACATCTATCTATGATTTCTAGCTCTCAATAACCATTATGATGTGTCATCTTTCCATTTCTCTCCTGAGGGGGCAGGATGATTACATCATTGAATTTATTCCTATCAATCTGATCTAAATTCAAAAATCCTCATTGCTAGGGGTATCTCACCAATTGGGGCATGTTCAATTTTTGTACTTCATGGTAAAAAATGGATACTCCATAATCAATAAGGGCATCTTTGTTCCTTACATCTTGTCATCCAATAGGTATCGAGGAAATCTAACCCGAATCCCTGAGAATCAAGCTTCATTCTGGAGATGATTCTTAAAATCTCATTTAGGTATTTGAGAAATCTAACCCAGGTTCCTGATAATTAAGCTTTGTTCTGGAGATAGTTCTCAAAAATCTCATCTATTGGGAATTGGGGAAATCTAACCCTAACTCTTGAAAATCAAGCTCTGTTCCAGAGATGATTCCAAAACTCGACCTAACTAGTGTCTGGGCAATCTAACCTAGATATTGGGGGACTAAGCTTCATTCTGGAGATAGTCCTAAAAATATCTATTGACTATCCTTTTATGGACAGGTATTGGGAAATCTAACCCTAACTCCTGAAGGTTGAGCCTCATTCTAGGGACAATCTTTTGAAAGATATCAATCTATTAGGTATCTGAGAAATCTAACTTAGATCCCTAAGGATCAAGCTTCATTCTGGAGATGATTCTAAAAATCCTAATATATTATTTATTAGAGAAATCTAACCTGGATCCCTAGGGATCAATCATTGTTTTGAAGATGACCCTTGAAAACTCTACTTGACCGACATCTTGGAAATCTAACCTAGACTTCAGAGAGTTAATCTTTGTCCTATAAATGGCACTAAAATCTTCATCAATCGATCTTTGCATCATCAATTTTTGAAATCTATTCTTCTGTGCTTCAGACATTAGACTATTATTTGAATCAATGCACTGCTCGCACATCAATTCAAAGAGGGGTGAAATGTAACACCCCAAAATTGGCATCTTACAACCCTAACCAATTTTGTTGCATTTGTCATTCTTCTAATTCATCAAAGTCCTATTGTACTAGGCAATTCTGAGTTTTGACTGAGTCTACTCGACCTAAGTGTCAAATGCAAAATATCCTAAATTTGCATTAATCATACATTATATTTAATTCCTAAATATCAATGAATTAGCTAAATAAACCCTATGATTGAATTAATTTAATTATAAATTCCTAGCACTTTAATTAAATTAAATTCACCCCTTTTAGCTAAAACACATAAAAAGGAATTAAATAATATTTAATTATTCAATAAATATCCTCTTTTCAAAAATTGAATTTAATTATTCAAGTAATTGAGAAAATACATTTATGAGGTCATATTCTATTTATTTAATTAAATATTCTCTCAAAAATCTTCTCTCCAGTTCAGAAATAGAAACTTTGAATTAACTGTGCTTTAAAGGAGAAAGAAAATAGTTAAAACCAAAAAGAAATAGTTAAAAACAAAGAGAAAATAGTTCATTATTTTCTTTTAAAGAAAACTTTCTAATCTGAACTAGATTTTTTATCTATTTTAATTCAAAATGAAACTTTCTATTGTGAGCAGAATCTCATTCTATAAAAGAACTCCCATTTCCCATTCAAGATATGCATTGTTAGAATAACGAATTGCTGCTGCATTTTATAGTTCATAATCTCATTTCTATTAAGCTCCCATTTGCAATAGATTAATTTCATTTTCTTAGATTAATCTCATTCAAAATCATGTCATAGTTTAATCTCTTTCATTCTTAGATTAATCTAAGAATGAATTAATCTTGCATCTTTCATTCTTAGATTAATCTTGCATTGCATTGCATTGCATTCATGGAGAAAAATCCTTCATTCTTAGATTGGTCTAGGTTGTGAGACTTCATTTTGAGAGCCATTCAAAACCCCATCTAGATAGAAGGCAACAGGTCAAATCATTCAGGAATGCAGGATGAATAAATTATATTCATTTCTGTGTGTGTCTGATGAATAAGGATTATGTTGAAGTGTATGGTTAAATAAGAAGGCCACATTTAACATATACAACTTTTAGTTAAGAGGTGCTTCAACTAACTAATCTACAATGACTTTTCCTTTTATAGATTTCTAATCCACATAAAAATGTCAAACTCACTGAGGATCATGACCCGTTTCTCCGTACGGCTAGTAAGAGCATCTCATGATAGGAGATACTTGAGTGGATCAATCTTAGCAACAAGGTGAATCTTATGATTAAGCATATAATGTTGTAATTTTTTTTCTGCTGAAGACAATAGCCAAACATACCTTTTCAATGAGGGAATAATTCAACTCATAACCAATAAGTGTCCTACTAAGGTAGTAAATTGCTCATTATTTTCTAATGTCATCTAGTTGTTCCAAAAGAGCACCCAATGCAACATTTGTTGTAGATACGTACAAAATTAGAGGAAAACCAACAATAGGTGGATTTGTGAGATATCCTTTTAGTTTCTCAAATTCTTTTTGACATAAGCAATCCCATTAGAACTTGATATTCTTGTGTAGAAGATGAGAAAAGGGATGCACTTTATCTGCTAGCTGTGACATGAACCTCTTGATAGACTGGAGTTTCCCTTGTAAGCTATGAAATTGTTTCAATGTCTTAGGTGGTGACATCTCTAGGATGGCTTTCACTTTCTTTGGATCCACTTCTATTCTGCACCGTGACATAATGTATCCCAGCAACCTACCAGATTGTACTCCAAAGACACACTTCTTAGGATTTAACCAAAGCTTGTATTTTTCTAATCGCTCAAAAATTGTAGTGAGGATGGGAATGTGTGATTCTCATGTCTTTTATTTTCCCAAAATATCATGTACATAGTCTTATATGATTACATGAAGGAGATCATGAAAGATAGTAGTCATTTCTTGAGGATATGTTTCTCCAGCATTCTTAAGACCAAAGGGTATCACCTGATAACAGAAGGTACCCCAAGGTGTCATGAATGCAGTCTTGTGTTGATCTTCAGGTTCTATTCTGATCTAATTATAACTAGAGAAGTCATCCATGAGGTACAACATCTCATGTCCAGCAGTCAAATCAACTATAATGTCAATTTTGGGAAGTGGAAAATTATCCTTAGGAAATGCAAGGTTCAAGTCTCTAAAATTTGTATAGATGTTGATGCCCCTAGCAGGTTTTCCTACTAGTACAATGCTAGAAACCCATTTAGGATAGTTTATAGGTCTAATCAATTTTGCATCAAGCATCTTTTGAAGCTCTACTTTGACTACCAATGCTACTTGAGGATGCATCTTGTGGAGTTTTTGTTTGACAGGTTTCACATTAGGATCCATGGCAAGATGGTGCATGACAAGATCCGTATCTTGCCCAGGCATATCCTTGTAGGTCTAGGAAAAGTTTATTTTATGCTTTTGAATAAATTTTGTCATGGCTTTCTTTTCCTAATCATCAAGAGATACTACAATGTAGGTGATTTATGGATCCTCTTATGTACCAAGATTGATTGGGATAGTATCTTCAATTATTATTGAGGATATTTTTGGTTCTAAGGTTAAGAATGGAAAGTCATCTTCTATATCCTCTAGCACCGTAGAAATTTTTGCACTAGAGGATGCATCCTTTATTTTGTCTTTTTCTTCATCTGAAGGTGCCCATGAGAGATTTTCACTAGGGGATGTTTTTTAATTTTTGTTATTTTTTTTTCATTTTCACTTTTGCGACTAAGAGAGTTGACCTAGATACCAAATTAGGCTTTCTCACTATAGTAGATCTGATGCTCATATTCTCAGAGATTCTTAAGTCCAAAGAGAGCTAATATTTCCTCCTCCAAATCACAAATGTCTAAAGTTGGTAGTGAATCTTTCTAATCCTAGTCAATTAATTTGGGGTTTTTGAGGGGAAGGCGAGAGGATGAAAGGTCATCTTGTGTAATGGTGAGGATGTGGAAAAAGTCATCAAGGTCATCTTCAACATATTGGAAAGGGACTTTGAAAAACTCCTCTTCGGTGTTTGAATCCGATTTGGGTAAACAATATTCCTTGGTGAAGTTAGTCTTATTTTCTAGGGAGCCCAATTCTTGTTCACGAGGATAGCCATTTCCTATGACAATTTCCTTTTTACCAGTCTTGTTTGTTCCAAGGCCAATTCCATGATATCCCATGCCTTCAACAATGGGGGTGGCCTTGATGTACTTTCCTTCAGGGAAGGTTACTAGTTTTTATTCTTCTTCATTATAGATCCAATCAAGGATGCTAGATTCCATGTGCTCATTTGATAAAGACCCCCAATGTTCAAAAGTGGCCTTTTTGCACTGCATAATCCTTTTCTTTAGAGGGAGTTAGTAGTGATGACCTCCCATAGGACTTTGATGACAAAGGGAGTTGTTCGATGCATAAGGCACTTTCAAATTTGTATTCTCCCATGCCTTGATCTATAAAAGTTCTCTTCTTTTCAGGCTCATGGGTTTTGTCTTTAGTGACCTTTTCTTTTCCTTTGGGTTGATCAAGTGGTGTCTCTAATTTCTTCTCTATAGTCAAGGAGGTTTGCTTAACAGATGTTTCTTTCTCGATAGGTTGACTAAACTTGTTTAATGGACAATAATTTGATTGTTTTCCTTTTAGTTTATTATAGTATTGAAATGGTTCAGGATCACCTAGAATTGTGATCTCTCTACGGTAATGTGGAAACTTGAGGAATCGGTGATAGGTAGAGGGGATACCTTTGATAGTGTGTATCCAAGGTTGACACAGCAAGATGTTGTATGGTAGATCTAGGTCTAGTACATGACAACTAGTTTTAGTTAGGGTCAATCCCACTTGTAGAAGCAGTGTGATAAAACATTTGCTTTCTCATTCTCTATCATCATAAGCCTTGATTATGATTCTCTTGTCTACATATAGAAGGTCCCCAGAAAGACCAATGTTTCAAATAATTTTCAATGTACACAAATTTAGGCCAGATCCACCATCTATAAGGAATCATTTGATTTTAGTGGATTAGATTTTGGATTCGATGTGGAGGGACTTATTATGGTGAAGGTTAGGACCATAGAAGTCCTTTTTAGTGAAAACAAGATGCTCTTGTGCAGCTAAATTCCCAATCATAGCTTGAAACTGGAAAGCGTTGATATTTTTAGGAACATAAGATTCATTCAAAGCATTCTCAAGATCTTCTTTGTGAACAGACAAGGTACATAGAAGTTCCAGGATGGATATTTATGCAGGTGTCTTTCCTAACTAGGCCAATAGGTCATAATGTGAGGAAGGTTGGGAAGAAGTAGAGGGTTTATCTAGTGTATTTGTAGAAGTAGAGGGATCATCAGTAGCTTGGATAGTGACTCTCAGTCTGTGTGTGGTAGTATTGCAATCGACAACTTTGAGGATCAAGGTATTGACATGGGTTTCAGATGCTTTGATATGTCCACAAAGAGTGTCAAAGACAAAGATATCATTTTCTTCTAAAATTGCACATGTTCAATCATTTCCTGTGATGGTGTTTGTGGAATAATTATATGGGATTGTATTAGATGCATTGTTTTGATTATGTTGCGAAAAATTTTCATTGTAAACTTTTAGCTTTACATTGGATGAGGAAGAATTCTGGCCTTTGATTTTAATTTTTCCATCATCAATAAGATCTTGCACAAAGTGTCTCAGTTTCATGCACTTCTTGGTATCATGTCCTTAATGCGATGATAATCGCAGTATTCATTCTCTTTATACCAAGCAGGGTTGGGTTGATTATCATCGAAAGGCCGAGTATTTGGATAGACTATTATTCCTTGATGAGCAAGTTGTTTAAAGATCACATCAAATGGTTCCGCCAATATTGTGAACTATCATCATTGCTAATTATTGTTGTTGTTGTTGTTGTTGTTGTTGTTGTTGTTATTATTGTTGTTGTTGTGAGGGAACTGTAAAGGAATAAAATTGATTATGTTGCTTTATTAGGGGTGTGTTGTATTTCCTTAGCCTTTACATTTAATTTGTACTTTTGTGTATGTGATTGTGATATTGAATTTCTATGTGATTAAGCATATAGGGGGAGGGAAGATAAGATGTTCCTCTTTTATCCCCAAATTCACAAATGAAAGACCCAAGTTGATTAACCCAAAAGAAGGATCAATGCACAAGTGAATCAATCATTTAGAAATGAGAGAAAGGAAGAAGATCTTAAATTTTGTTTTATGATTAAGTAGATATGATATATAACAGTAATTGAAAAGGATGAGAGAAAGTACCAACCTTAAAGAATTATAGATCAAAGAATGCTATTTTCTAAGGTTTGTACTTTGTTTTTGGAATATCTAAAGTATGATCTGGAAATGAAACGCAGATACAAACAAAACCTAGAAATATTTTTCTGACCTGACACTATTTTATGAAAAAGGTCAACCTTGACCCAATAATCTCACTGTTGACCCAATAATCTTGACCCTGACCTGCATAGGTCTGCTAGAAAATCTGCTCATAGATCCTGATAGTTTGCTGAAAAGGGTATCCAAATCTAAGTTCAAATCTTCAATCCTAAACCTGTACCTGCAATAAAAAGAGATTTGTTTGTTGGGGGGGAGGGGTTTTCCTTTGTCAAACCCCAATTTAGGAATTAACCTTGAAATCAATAAAGTATAGAATGCTACCAAGTAGTAGAATTGAATCTAATAATGAAGCTATGATATTGAATAGATATGCAATTGTAATTCAAATGTAACAAGTATGTAAATATGAAAGCTTGGACTCAATAGAAACCATAAACCTCCATGATTGTATGCTTGGAATCCACCTTGAAGGTAATGAATGAGTGTTGAGGATGCACAAAGGATCTTGAAGGAAGATCACACCACCATGATGGCTAGATCTAGGGTTTGAATGTTTGAACCTAATCCCTTCAAAGGCTTGAAAGCTTGAATCCTTGATCTTCAATGGAGATCTTGAATTCTTGAGAGGAAGACTTGAACACCTTGAAAGCTTGATAAAATGTAGAAAAATGGATGCTTGAACCTTTTGCTTCTTGACAAAATCTTGGTTAGATCTTTTTGCACTTAGAAGACTTCTTCTTGCTCAATATCGCTTAGAGAAAATGAGAGGAGAAAACTTCCTTTTATATGAAACTAGGGAACAATCTTCTAAGGAGGCTGACATAAGAGAGTTAAATTCCCATTAGACCCATGCCCCTAGAAGAGGACCTATATTAAATACAATTTAGGATTTGCCACTTCGGAACCCAAAACTTCATAATGAATGAGATGCCAAAAGTGTTTATGTATTTTTATGCATATATATATTTTTTTGTATTTTAGAATGAAAGAGCATAAAAGAAAACTAATTTAATATGTATGCAAGAGCTAGTGTGAGAGGAAAAGCATCCAACACCAACAAGAAAGATTTGTCTATCGTGGGTTCACCAAAATGTAAAGGAAGAAAATTGATTATGTTGTTTGATTAGGGGTGTGTTGTATTTCCTTAACCTTTACATTTAATTTGTAATTTTGTGTATGTGGTTGTGATGTTGAATTGTTGTGTGATTAATCATATAGGGGGAGGGAAGATAAGATGTTCCTCTTTTATCCCAAAATTCACAAATGAAAGACCCAAGTTGATTAACCCAAAAGAAGTTTTAATGCACAAGTGAATCAATCATTTGGAAATGAGAGAAAGGAAGAAGATCTTAAATTCTGTTTTATGATTAAGTAGATATGATATATAACAGTAATTGAAAAGGATGAGAGGAAGTACCAACCATAAAGAATTCCATATCAAAGAATTCTATTTTCTGAGGTCTATACTCTATTTCTGGAAAATCTGAAGTATGATCCAGAAAGGAAACACAAAGACAAAAAAAAAACCAAAAATCTTTTTCCAATCTGACACCGTCTTATAAAAAAGTTAAACCTTGACCCAATAATCTCACCACTGACCAAATAATATCAACCCTAGCCTAGAAAGGTCTAATAGAAAATCTATTTATGGATCTATATAGTTCACTAAAAAGGGTATCCAAATCTGAGTTCAAATCTTTAATCCTGAACCTGTACCTACAAGAAAAAGAGATTTGTTTGTTGGGGGGGAGGTATTTGCCTTAGTCAAACCCTGATTTAGTAATTAACCTTGAAATCAATAAATTATAGAATGCTATCAAGTATTAGAATTGAATCTAATAATGAAGCTATGATATTGAATAGATATGCAATTGTAATTCAAATGTAACAAGTATGTAAATATGAAAGCTTGGACTCAATAGAAACCATAAACCTCCATGATTGTATGCTTGGAATTGACCTTGAAGGGAATGAATGAGTATTTAGGATGCACAAATTATCTTGAAGGAAGATCACACCACCATGATGGCTAGATCTAGGGTTTGAATGATGAATCTTGAATGTTTGAGCCTAATCCCTTCAAAGGCTTGAAAGCTTGAATCCTTGATCTTCAATGGAGAGCTTGAATTCTTGAGAGGAAGACTTGAACACATTGAAAGCTTGAGAACATGTAGAAAAATGGATGCTTGAACCTTTTCTTCTTGAAAAAATATTGGTTAGAGCTTTTTGCACTTAGAAGACTTCTTCTTGCTCAATATCGCTTAGAGAAAATGAGAGGAGAAAACTTCCTTTTATATGAAACTAGGGCACAATCTTTTAAGGAGGTCAACATAAGAGAATTAAATTCCCATTAGACCCATGCCCCTAGAAGAGGACCAATATTAAATAAAATTTAGGATTTGTCACTTTGGATCTCAGAACAGCCGACCCGGAAGCAGGAAAAATGAATTTCTGATGACCTCTAGAAGCTGACAAGCTTCCAGATTTGGAAGGGGGACCCAGGTCAAGGTTGAGGTCAACCCTGACCTAGGTCAAGGTCAAGTTAAACCCTAAACTAGGTCAAGGTTGAGGTCAACCTTGACCCAGGGGGTCATAACCCCTGGAAAATGTGTCAGGTGGGATAGTAGGTGCCCAGAGAGGCCCAATCAGGGTCCTAAATAGGCACAGAAGCAAGAGATGATGCAGAAAGGAGGGGACAATATGATGGTGGTAAAAAAAATCCCCTAAGGAGTGCTAAACATTCTTATCATGGAAGTTATTCCATTTTAAGATGATACAGGAACAAATAAGATTGATTGCATGGTTTAAATTGTTATTGTCGATTGTTATTCTGATTCTTATTGTTGTTTTGATTTTGATTCTTGTTTTGATTTTTATTGTTGTTGTGATTTTTTTAATTATTTTTTTTGGATGCCTAAATAGTCTGAACATTTTTGGCATCATTCACTCCATCATTAACAACTCCTTTTTTTACTCCATAATTTTGGTTTGTCATTGTTGGAAGGAGTAGTGTTTGATGCTACCTTTTTGCAAAATACCATCTTCTATGTCTTTTCCCTTCTTGACAAGGGATTCAAAGGTGTTAGGTGAATCTATTTTCATTTAGAATGACATCTCAAAGAAAAAGATCTTTGTGAAGATATTAACCAAGTCATTATCTGGTACTTTCCATGGCATATGATTTGCAATGTCTCTATTATTATAAAAAGATAGCAAAGGTTTCACCATTCTTTTGCTTGGTATTGCACAAATTTTTAAGTGTCTCTTGATGTTCTATGTTATATGAATATTTTCCAACAAATTTCTCTATGACATCAGAGAAAGTAGAGATTGACCCGTAAGGAAGGGACATGAACCATTCTAAAGCTGAGCCTCCAAGACTCCTAGTGAAGAGTCTATGTAGGTAATTTTCATTGTAGGAAAATTCTTGAAATGCAATGTAAAACTCTTTGAGATGTTGTAGAGGACATGTCTCTCCCTTGTATTTCTAAAATTTAGGGATCTCAAAGTTTGGAGGGAATGGTTGCATCATGATAGAATTGTCAAATGGATAGGGACAAATCTCGTCAAAGGAGAACTCTTTTTTTCCCCCATTGTGCAAACCATACACAATAATTTTGAGATAGTTAACTTGTTGGGATAAATCTCGAGCATTTTGCAGAATATATTGTGGCCCATAAGATTGTTATCCAAATTGTAGAGTCAAAAAAACAATTGAGGTCATACCAACTATAGGAGGTTTTATGTGTTGGTAAGTTCGAGATGTATTTATTGTAGACATCTTCATGCCATTTTTTGGGAATGTAGATGATTTAGATTGAGGCATGGAGATCTACCCTATGTTGTTGACATTAGAACTTGCACCTTGAGAGGTATTTATTGTCGTATGAGTGCTATTATGTGAAGTAATGTTGGAAAAAACACTTAGGATCTATTGGATTTGTACGTTGGTCAATTAAACTGTTGATGTAGTTGTTGATAGATGTGTTGATGTGGTAACTTATGTAGAAGGCTCACTAGAAGCTACCTTACTGGTGTCACATGATGATGTTTCATTTGAATTAGAGGTCATGAGTGAGAAGTGAGTCATAAAAATTAGCAGGCACCGTAACACCATTTTGAATGAGATTCAAGAATATTTATTTGCTATTTTGAAAATTGGCATTTTCAACCATTTCTAAGTTATATGGATCACTAAGAAAATTGATCACTTGTGTAGGTATTTCTTCTTGATCCACTAACTCAGTTTCCTTGGGCACATTAGTTATGTCATCAATTTGTGCCACATGGCCTTGAAAGAATTGATTAGAAAAAGGATTCTCCTCATCAAAGGAAGTGTTGAGTGTTGCACACCTCATGTTTCTAGATTGGGATTGAGTGACTACCATACAATGGTAAGCTTAGAAGAATGAAAGATTAGAAATGTGAGATTGAAAAATGAAAGTGGATGGAGAAAAGATCTTGTTCTTGGATTGACTTGATATTTATTGAATAGATTGGTTTGATTGATGCTTGATTGAAATTGAAATTGATTTAAAGGTTTTAGAACAAAACCTAGGTATAACAAGACCTTGTGATGATACAAACACAAAAGGATTAATTCGGATGATATTTTTTCCTACTTGAAGATAGACTTGTGATATCAAGTAAAATATGACATTACCAATGGATTTGAATTACTTGAGACACACTAGTGGTCTACAAGAAATGTTGTGTTTGTCTATGGATGAAGGTTTGCAACACTTTTGATTAATGTCTTCCAACCTAAGAAAGGATTGATTTGATTTCGATTTGATTTGAAGTCCAAAGAGGCTTGATTTAATGCTCTGAGAGAGAGTGTGATATTTGATGATGATGGAGGAATGAGAATTGATTTTAGAAACAAGAGGTTGATCTAGTCATATTTCTCAAGGGCGACAAAGGAACAATTTATGTGATATTTGGCCACGAAGTTGCAAACTTTGTTGTTGTACATGATGGCATAAATTTTCTCATAATATTTGATTTCTTTCTTGATCAATTGGGTAATGTGTTGATATTCCTTAGATTTTTGATTGGTTTCTTTCTCTTCTTGATAAACTAGAGGAACTGGAAGCATAAATTTCTTGTGCTTCTTGGAATCGATCATGTCCTATAGAGAAAAAACTGATTTTGAATGAGTAACTGAATGTTTCAGGACAAATGGTTTTAGGATCTCATAAAACACCAAATTTCAAATATTTTGGAAAATTTTGAAGCTCACTATTTTGAAGTAGAGATGACAGCCTCAGATGCAGATTACAATTGCAGGTTGTAGATGGTGAAACTATGTAGACGGTGATCTATGCAGATGGAAATGCCAGGTTAGAGATGGAAATCTATAAGCATGAAAACATTTTTATGATTTGGCAAATTTTGATCTCAGTCTGGTTTTGAGTGGATTTTTTCAATGCCAAGAACCAATTTCATCATAGTTAAACCAAAAAATAACAAGCATGTGTCTCGAAAACAATCCAACAAGGGACAAAGAAACCTTGAATGATACAAGCAAGTGTGACAAATTTGTTATTTGGGGATCTCATTCATGTTTTGATTTGTCAATGTTCTCCAAGCACTTCAAACACAACCTACCCAAGGAAATTGGTGTAGCATGAAAATATTTTCCTGTAAACTTAGGCACACACACAAGAGCTAATCAGAATATAGTCATCACCAATAATGCAATGGATCCATTCATGACGTCATATTAGCTAACTCCAAATGCTCAAGGTGGAATGAATGTATGAGTGATCTTGGGGAAGTTACTATCTTCCTTGCACAAAAATTATCACCTTTCAGGGGTGAACTAGGTGGGCCTCTAGTTTAACAGTTCTTAATAAGGTCTTTCATTTTTGCCTACCCCTTGTAGTTTTGCAAGAAAAAATAAGACCTATATCCCTACAAGCACCCAAAATGTATAGTCTTGTAAGTGAGATTCAGATCTCTTGGCCATACACAAGTTAAACATATCCCCCTTGTAGTCTTGTAAACAATATTAATACCAAGATGGCCCTACAAGCGCCCATTCAAATGTAGTCTTGCGTAGCAAGATTCATGCAGCGAGGACCTAAAAATGAAGAATCATTAGAGATATAAATAGTCATTTCTTTCCTCTCTTTGGATTGAAGAAATATTTTGATTGTAGGGGGTGGAGTAGCTAGGTTCACTTTTTCCCCACTTGGGTCATTCCCAAAATATTTTTCTCTTCGTAGGCCCTCTAAAGGATTAACATAAAGCAATGGATTGGCGATGAGAGGGGTCTAGATTTATGATTTTCCCACAAGGGGAAAAGAGCATAGTCTCCTACCCAATGTAGTTTTCTCCCAAACACATAAAACACTTTGTTCTTTCCCAAAAAGATTTATTTGTGTAAAAAATAAATAAAAATTCTAGGTTTTTTATCCTCCAAAAGGAAGAGACCATACTCCCCTAATTCTTATTTTGAATCACACAAAAGATCTTCTAATTAAGGCATCTTGATATTTCTTGGGTTTCAATTGATTTTTCAGTAATCTAGTGTGGTGGGAAAACATTCATATTGACTCTGTACCCTAGGATTTGTCACTAGTCAGGGTTAGGGTTACATGATAACATTTAAAATAATCAAGTTTTAGTTTACAGTTTTCATATCTGCATATTGAATATCTGTGTGTAAGACACATATCCACTATGTGGTTTGCTAAGGAACAATGAACTAAATTAGGTACACTTGCCTAATTTTTTTGAGCTCCGAGTGTAGGAGGATGTAATCCTCGTTAGTTGGACTTTTACATGGTAGGATCATAAATTAGGTAGCATAGATTCAAGCATTTCTGATGTACTAGATTTTTCAAGCAAAAGTGCTAACAACGCTCACTAATAGAAGACTCATTGTCAGAGGGCTAACTACTCAAATGAAGGGATAAGAGTGAATAGTTCTACCACTAATTTCCAACCACAATACAACTTAAATATATGTAGTCACCTTTGTCTCACTACTTCTATTAGTAACAATTGAAATTTCACATTGTTTTGCACCACACTCAACTTATGCCATCAGGGAGATAGATCCATTTTTCTATATTGTCATTGTAGATACATGTACTTGCACAAATTTTGCACAAATATAAACAAATTCTACACTCATTATTGAATTATTTATCCTTTGTTTGTACCAAGTTTGCATTTGCAAAATCTCCTACTGTCAGCTAGAAAAAGGACCAAAAAATTTTGAATTAGGTCAACACTAAACATATCTATGGTAGGGAGGAACAAGAAGTGTACCACCACACACCTTCAATAAGACCTAAAATAGAATCATACACATTACAAATCTTCTTTAATACATCGAGACAAGTAATTAAAGTGTAAACACTAGAGGTTGGCCAAACCTAGAGTAGAAACACCATCAAAATTTGAAACTGTGTCTCTAAAGCCCAAAATCTTGTGCCAACTGAAGTGAACAAAGTTAAGGAAATTAATAAATCATTTCCAAAATTTTACCTTCAAAAACCATTACACATAGAAATGTAAAGCATGCATTTCAAAGATCGAATACTATCAGTCATAGAAGTATTCACACAAATACTAATTTCATTGCATTGTACTCCAAACCACAAAAATTGAATCCAACAACTCCAAATTGTACTCAATAACATATTGTCTATTTTTCACCCTTCGGGTCAAAATTGCCAAGAAAGGTCCTATATCTTCCAAATAAAGTTTTGTATGAGTCTTGAAGTGTTGAAAGAGAGATAAAAGAATATTCTAAAATCCTCCATTTTAAGTGGTCAAAGTGATTAAAGATTAAAGGGGGTGTTTATTTTGAGATGTATTTTATTTCATTTAAAAGACTCCAAAGGTTCAAAGGAACAATGAAATCCTTCATGTTGATAAAGTTCAAAGAGTCCCTTTTTCGTTTGGAGTGACTTTCTCATATTTTTATTTTCAAAATTCCCTAAATTTTTCCCTAACCCGTGGTCAAGAAAGAGCAATCCCATGAAGCCCTAGTTTCATGTTCATGGCTAGAGAAAATAGTTAAATCCATTCTTAAACTACTAATTTATTCAAACAACAAGGAATCTCATAAGAAGTGTGAGTTTTTCCAAGGTAATAGATAGAAAATTTCAGCATAAAGGTTGTGAACATCAATGATAAATGATAAAGAACAACATGCACCTATATAAACAACATGCTTTCTTATGAAGGGGCAGTTTTTGTTCATCAACAATAGTGCCATTGATGGAAACAACAAGATACATACATAGAATAGTATTTAAAAAAATTAGAGAGGCAAGCTTTAGTGAAGTTGAGTAGTGTTTTCCAAGGTATGGACAACAAATTTGATGGAAAGACATATTGTCATACCACTATCAAAAAAGGATCACCAAAACCTCACAATAAGAATGGTAAGTAGCAGTTTGCAATACAAAGAACCAAGTTTTAAGTGGAGGTATGTATTGTTTGAGGAGTATGAAATGAATTTAATTGACAAGAGGTATTTATTAAAAAAATTTCATAGTTTTACTTGATATTTCTTAGAAATAATCCACACATACCCTATTCATCTAGATCATTCACCAATTGTGGAGATGGTTGATTCATTTATGGTTCTATTCAATGGGGTCTTTTTACCTTTTTATAGGGGATTATTCAGTGTTCCTAAATTTCACTATATTACATGATGTTTCCACTATTGTTGTAGTATATCCCCTATCTGTAAGAAAGGAAATTTCATTTTTATGAAGACTATTTTCTATTTTAGTTGGTTTCTTTAAGAGTTTTCAAGAGGTGTAGGGACGTCCTTAGGTCTTTGCACTATTGATTGGTCTATAAAATCCATCTATTGTTTGAGGGTCATTACTAGGTCAAAAGGAAATAGTGATAACTATTAATAAGGGAAAAGACATAATGATTAAAAGGATAATACACATGCATTAGAATGGTGCTAAGATGCAAAATAGTGAACAATGTAGAGAAAAGTGGGTCATTGGAATGTAAAAGTATAATGTTTTCTTTATCACAAGAACATTAATTAATTAATAGCATCAATACCAAAGTAGTGGGAATAAAATAGTGGGATATGGTGTCAAAATGAAAATTATATTCCTTAAAGAGAATATTTAGAAGCATGTTGTATAAGGAGGGGGATCAAGGTATAGTGACTAGATGTCACTGTCAAAGAAAAATGCTTAATGCAATAGCTAGAACAGTCCTCTCTTGACACACAATAGAAAGAAAAGGCTCATTGTAACTCTATGGGAAACCAAAATCTTGAGAGAAGTAAAAATGAGAATAATATCATTGAAAAAACATTGAAATTGCCTACATCAAGAATAAAGACAGTTGTAAAAAAGGTCACATGTCACTCAAGAGAAAGTAGCGGTGAGTAGGAAGACAAACTCCCAATTAGGTGTAAGAAGTAGTGACATAAAAATGATGAAGTGACATACATTATAGTCAAGGAGAAATGGGAAAGGCTGCAAAACTAATTCTTTGTAAAGAGTGATTCATGAAAACTTATGAAGGAAAAAGACCATCCAATGGAATTAATATAGTCATAAGGCATATAGAAAAAGAAAGGGCATCTTATGACAACAAATAAAGTAAAGCAGACAAATATATGTCAAATTAATGGTAAATATAACCTTAAAAGTAGTGATTGGTGATTTCAAATTTGTGTCACGATAGTGCAATATAATGACAATATATGTCAAAATGGTTGCATGCTTATTCACAATGATCTTCAAAGCTAAAATGCATTGGTTTATTGTATAAAACACAATCATATGTTATGAAAGAGTAATGACAAAAGCAATGAAGGAAATTATTGAAAACATACTCAAAAGCATGATGGAAATTTTTGATACTAACTTGTAGAGACAATAAAAGTAGAGATTCCATTGCCATGAAGACATTTCCATGGAGGACAGTCACATAGTGAAGCTAATTGATATAAGCAAAGAACATCAAGTCCATTCTAGAAACAAATCCCAAATAATCATTGGACTATTATGGTATTGAGAAGAGCATGAAAGGTCAGTATACCATGTGAAAAGAAGGTAAATTCTCATGAGGAATTAGTAAATGGTACTTGCTAAAAGATAGTCACAGAGGTAATAAAGAATAAATGACAGTGATAAAGGGTTCAATAAAGTTAGTGCCTATGAAGATGACAACAATGAAAAGAACTAGGTATGTACATTTTTCAAGGTTTCATTATCACAAGCACCTAAGGATAGCTATAGGAATATTACATGCAAAAAGGGTGATCATTGAGATCCCAAAAATGATTAAATAAAATGTCAAAAAGTAGTGAGTTCAGTGATATGAACAAGTGAAAAACTAGTGACATCCAAGGATCAAATATACTAAGCCATGAGGGTTGTGAGTTGTGATTCATGGTGGAGAGTTAGGGAGAAAATTAAATATTGATAGAAAAATAGGAATGACACAAATCAGTGGCAATCATTACTTGGAAACTTTGAAAATAAAGTGGGATGACAAACATGATCATAGTCAAATTGATAAAGAAATTAAAAAAAAAGATATGGTGTCATTGTCATGTTAGGAACATAGCAGTGTATGAACAATAAAATGAAGCTCAAAATGATGGTAGTGGCATCATTGAATAGGTGGAGGATAGTGGTTTCAATGTGAAGGAGACAATTTTAGTTTCACACCATATGGAAGATAGTTTAAGACATATGATAGTGAAAGTAAGGACAATGTACAAAGGAAAGTTTTTGAAGTAATTAAATTGCAGACAAGGAACAATGGAATAGTTCTCATGGATGAAGGAAAAATGGATGAGTAATAATGAACCTCTTGATGGTTAAGAAAGTTGGTGAGATATTTATGTACTTTAAGGTGGCCTTTTCAAATAAAATTTTGTGTCATCAATCAATGGAGCCTGATTTCAAGGCAAGAAGGTAGTGCAAAGTATTGTATGTATATTTTGAAGATATATCAGTGTATAAATTTGAAATTCAAGAAAGAGGGAATATGGAATGTCAGTTGTGATTATTGATTTCTAGGGGACAAAGATAATTAGTCAAATTTTCTGATTTTAGCAGTCAATCAGGTATAATGCCTCATTTTTTAAGGCATGTTTCTCTTTTCCAGTTACACCTACAAGAAAAAATCAAGGGAGGTGACTGAAATTTCAAATGGATCTAAACAAGGAGTGGTTTTCAAGCTTGTTTCTCCATAAAAGGAAATCACATGTCTTTGTTCTAGTTTAGTTCTTTCTTCTCTCTTTTGCATGAAAAAAGAGAAAGGCATTGTAACTCACTTTTCTAATAATTGTAAAAACATCTCCTTTCTAATTTCAATAAATATAGTAAGTTATCCTTCTTAATTACTTTTTTCATTGTTCTCTTTGAGTGAATTCAAGCAAGTTTATGTGATTGGTCTTCAATCCTTTACTTGTTAGCTCATTACAAATGATGTATGGTAAATAAATGTATGCTTTGTACAAGTTGCATGTTGTGTATGACTATTATATCAGTATTTTGGGTTTATGAAATATCCTTTTCCTTTGCACAAATAATTGAAAATATTACCTCCATGTGAAATACTTATGTGTTGGATACTTTGATTGAGTTGTGAAGACTAGAGCTTTTAATATATCAGATTGTGAGTCAATTTGTTATCTTTTTAGGTTTGATTATGTTCAGTGAATCACCTCCTAAACTAGTAGTTTTCTTCTACATGCAATTTATATCCCTTTTCTTTTCAAAAGAAGTTAGTTTAGTAGTTTGTTGGTGGAAATGAACCCTCTTTGGAGGTCTACCCTCACCACAGGTTTGTTGAGTGTAACTTTCCATTTTGAGCACAAACCTAAGTGATAACAATCTGTGGCACACCCGGTCAGAAATGATTGATGATTCTCATCATCCACTGAGAGTTTTGTGTGTTATTCTCAGTGCAACCAGCCTTTAGAGGAAGTTTTTTGAAACACCATGACAACTCCAAGTTTAGATATGTTGGTTTAGGCAGCCCAAGTGTTGGTAAGTTTCAAAGAAGATCCATTTTTATCATCTCTTATAATGAATAAGTATGTCTCTATCTAATAAATATTTTTCCTATCACCCTTCATTTAATGAGGAGGTGACCCATGTGCCTTCATACCTTTTATATAAAGGTAATTGAGCCACTTTCTGTAGCCAAAATAATATTTTAGTAGCAGTTTACCATCATCACCCATCACCTTGTGAGCATATCACCCCTATTCACATCTTATTTAAAATGAATTTTAATGGACAAGGGGATTAGATTATGGATCTTCTCCATAGATTTTTAAACCTTGGTTTGGATTTCAAAAGTGATCAATCTCTAAACATATAAAAGGAAGATATGGGATGCAATGAGTTAAGAATCCTTTTGTGAGGTTGGGTTGGATAGATAATTGGAAGAAGAAGATGACAAGTATTTGATATGCAGCTAGAGGAACTAGCTCACCATATTTTCCAACTATGCATGCTAATATGGAAAAAGACAATACATGGACATGATTGCAAAAAAAGAGAAGAAAATATGTACCCAAGGACAACAATAGTTGGAGGCCCAACAGAGATCATATGAAGAAATCCTTATAAAAAGGGAGTACCAAATAGAGGTACAAAAAGAACAACATGAAAAAGAGTCGGAAGCACAAAAAAATTGCTATGATAAAGAGTTGGAAGAACAAAATGAGGTAATTAAAGCCTTACTTTCCATATTTATTAAGTTATATGAGAAGGTAAAGACACAATCAACTCATTACATTTCTAATCAACACATAGAAGAAAATAATTCCATTATTCCTCGTGAGTATCCATCCCAAAAACTTAATTATTCTCAATAGAATCCTCAAAGGTAACCATTTCTCCCATTTGGACCTTCTTTTCTTGACACTATTTCATTGTTCCCAAGAGGGATAATAGTTTGGAAAAATAGTTGGTTAAATGATCAAAGATCTTATGAGAGAAAAAATTAAAGGAAAAAGGGATTCTTTAAATTTAGGTACACTTTCTCATGAGGAAAAATATGAGAAATCAAAGTTTTTGTAGTAGAATGATGAGTATAACAAGTTGGAGAAACAGGGTATAGACTAGGAAAGTGGAGATCAACATGAAGTTTTTCTTGATTTGTTGAATGATATTCCACTATATGTTGAAGAGGATGTTGTATCAATGCCTATACTAGAAGATCCATCCAAACAATAAGGTTCTAAGAAAGAAATTATTGCAAGATGTGAAGTTCTAACTGATTTATTCAATGAGCTACCTTGTTATCTTAACAAAAATGATTAGATAGTGATAAATTTTTTATTGAGATTACTGATTTTTTAATGAAAATGAAGAGAATGTGCTCATGTAACCCCAATGACAAGTATAAAACAACATGAATATATGAATCATTTGGACAAAGTATTGTTCTTTTAGGAAATAGATGAAGATAGCTTGGTCTTGAGAGATGAAAAGGTTGATATGGTTGAAATTACAATCCAAGGTGAGCAAGAAGAGAGCCAAGAGATTTTTTTATGAAGGTAAGAACTATATCTTTAAGATTCAACAAAACAATCAAGATTTTAAGATACGACATATTAAAATTCAAGAAGAGGCTAATCATGACGAGATCCTTTTTTGGGAAAATGTAGTAGACTTTTGTTTATCCTTAGACATCAAGCCAACATCCTCCAAAGAGGTATTTCATTAACACCATGAAATCAAAATGTAAGATCTATCATTTTTTCATTAGAAGCATTTGAGGAATCAAAAAATGAGGTTGGAGAAGTAGTTCATGAGCTCACAGAAAGTAAGGAGAGCTCTAGATTCTTTCCTATAAGGGGTTTTCCTATGAGATATATAATACATTTGGAGGCCAAGGAGATGATGCAAGTCATCCATGCACATAAGTATGAAGTTGTAGATAAAGAAGAGCAGCCTCCTGTAGCTTATCCACCTGAAGTGGTTTGCATGCATACCAAGCTCAAGAATGGTGAAAGGTTTGTTCTAGGTTGTTTTTAGGTCATTTGTTTACTCTTATGACCAATAGATACTATAAAGGATACTGGTCTTGATTCTTATAAATAAAACATACCTAATAAGTCACTAGAATATTCTCTATTTTTTACCCTTCAGATCAAAATTGCCAAGAAAGGTCCTATATCTTACAAATCAAGTTTGGTAGGAGTCTTCAAGTGTTGAAAGAGAGATAACGTATTATTCTAAAAGCCTCCATTCAACTAGTCAAAGTGATTAAATATAAAGGGGGTTTTTATTTAAAAAGGTCTTTTATTTTATTTAAAAGACTCTAAAGGTTAAAAAGAACAATGCCATCCTTCATGTTGATGAAGGTCAAAGAGTCTCTTTTTCATTTGGAGTAAATTTCTCATGTTTTTATTTTCAAAACTCCCTAAATTTTGGTCAAGAAAGAGAAATCCCATGAAGCCCTAGTTTCATGTTTGTGGCCAACAAAAATAGTCAAATACATGCTTAAAAAACAAATTTATTCAAACAATAAGGAATTTCATAAGTGTATTGTTCCAAGGTAATAGATATCAACTTTCAGCATAAAGGATATGAACATCAGTGAGAAAAGGTAAAGAAAAACATGCACCTATATAAAAAATGAGTTTTCTTATGAAGGGAAAAAAAAATTCATCAACAATAGTGTGATTAATAGAAACAACAAATGCACATAGAGAACAATATTTTAAAAAATTAGAGGGACAATTTTTAGTTTAGATGAGCAGTGTTTTCCAAGGTATGGACAACAAATTTCATGAAAAGGCATATTGTCATATCATTGTTAAAAAGGGATCACCAAAACCTCATAATAAGAATGGAAAGTAGTAGTTTGTAATATAGAGAACCAATTTTTAAGTGGAGGTATGTATTTTTTGAGGAGTATGCAATTACTTTCATTGACAAGAGGAATTTATTCAATACCTTTCATGGTTGAACTTTCTATTTCTTAGAAATAATTGACACATACATATTCATCTAGACTATTAACCATTTGTGGAGATGGTTGATTCATTTATGGTTCTTCCATGGGGTATTATAAACTTTTTATAGGGGATTATTCATTGTTCCTAAAGTTCACTATATTACATCATGTTTCCACTATTGTTGTAGTATATCTCCTATCTCTAAGAAAGGACATTTCATTATTATGAAGATTTTTTTCTATCTTAGTGGGTTTCTTTAAGATTTTTCAAGAGGTGTAGGGACGTCCTTAGGTCTTTGCACTATATATTGATCTATGAAACCCATCTAATGTTTTAAGGTTGCTTCTAGGTCAAAAGGTAATAATGATAACTGTTAATCAAGGCAAAGATAGAATGAATAAAATGCTAATACACATGCTTTAGAATGGACTTGAGATGCAAATCAGTGAAAAATATAGTGAAAAGTGGGTCATTGGAATGTAAGAGCATGGTGTTGTCTTTATGACAAGAACAATAATTAATGAATAGTAGAAATACCAAAGTAGTGGGCACAAAACAGTGGGATATGGTGTCAAAACAAAAAAAGAGACACCTTAAAGAGCATATTTAGAGGCATGTTGTATAAGGAGGGGAATTAAGGTATACTGAATAGACGTCACTGTCAATGAAAATTGCTTCATGCAATGGATAGAACATCCACTCTTGACACACAATAGAAAGAAAATTAAGGCCCCCTATAACTCTATGGGAAACAAAAACCTTGAGAGCAGTAAAAATGAGAATGATATCATTGAAAAAATATTGAAATGTGTCGATTCATGAATAAAAATAGTAGCAAAAAAGCTCACATGTCAGTCAAGAGAAAGTAATAGTGAGTAGGAATACAAGCTCCCAATTTTATTTTAGAGGTAGTGACATCAACAATGATTAAGTGACAAACATTATAGTTAACGAGCAATGAGAAAGGGTGCAAAACCAACTCCTTGTAAACAATAATTCATGAAAAATTCTACGAGAAAAAGACCATCCAATGCAACATACAGTCATAAGGCATATGGAAAAATAAAGGGCATCTTATATAAGTAAATAAAGTGAAGAAGACAAAGATATTTAAAAGTAATAGAAAATGGCACCTTAAAAGTAGTTAGTTGGTGATTGCAAATGTGTATCATGATAGTGCAATATAATGACAATATATGTCAAAATAGTGGCATTCTTATTCATAGTGATCTTCAAAGCTTAAAGAAAGTGTGTTGTATAAAATAAAATCATATGTTATGAAACAGTAATGACAAAATAAATGTAGGATATTATTGAAAATAGAGTCAAAAGCATGATGAAAAATTATGATACTAAGTTGTAGAGACAATAAAAGCAGAGATGTCATTACTATAAAGACATTGCCGCAAAGGACAATCACATAGTGAGGCTAATTGATATAATAAAATAACATTAAGTCCATGCTAGAAAACAACAAGCCCAAGTAGTCATTGCACTATTATGGTATTGTGAAGAGCATGAAAGGTCAGTATACCATGTAACAACAAGAAGGAAAAGGATAGTTGAAAGAAAATTTTCATGATGAATAGAGAGAGAGTGGAACTTTTATGAAGATAAAATTACAATACATGAATTAGTGAATGGTAATACTAAAAGATAGTCACAGAGGTAATAAAGAATATATGCAAGTGATTTATTGTTTAATGAAGTTAGTGCCTATAAAGATGAAAATGGTGAAAAGAACAAGGCACATATATTTGTCAAGGCTTCATTGTAACAAGAACCTAAGGATAGATATAGGAATATTAAATCCACAAACATTGACCATTGAGATTGCAAAAATGATTTTAAAAATGTCAAAAAATAGTGAGTTCAGTGATATAAACAGCAAAAAAACTAGATACATACAAGGATCAAATTGTTATCATTTTAGTTGCACACTAAATTGATGAATTGATAATTGTTTTACATTGAATTATGGATTTGATAAGTATCTATCCTAAGTTGAAAAATTGCCTAAATTTAGAAGATAAAGTACACATACAACACAACAACTACAAACATCAAAAGGTTGCATAAAGGTACATCCAGTCAACACTACTATTCAGATATTGAAGACAAAATACATTTTTTTTGCATTCATGTTAACACTGGTATTGTTCTCTAAGTATTGATCAGATTTAAAATTTCAATTTCATAATTGATCATTACATTGAACATTCAAATTAAATGTAATAACCAAGTATTCCTTCATAGGTTACAACTTTAAAATTGTAAACTTAGAGAATTTATACATTCCTTAAAGAAAGAAAGGAGCATAGAAGATTTAGGGATCTAAGTATTTCCTTGGAGAAGTCTTTTTGTATTCTTGTAACTGGTCATCTGAATCTGCATGTCCTTGTGTCCTTGCCTATAACTTTTTGTTAGTTATGCATTCTAGGTCTAGAATATTCTTCTGATTTTGTCCTGCATCATGGAGAGAGAATAGTTAGATCCAAGTTGGATCTAAGAAACACATAGATACGTAAAATAGCATGATACAATCAAAACTTTCAGAATTGTACTTTTATGTAAACGTCAATGCAATAGCAAGATATACATCTACAATAACTAAATAAAGTATCAAAGGGACATAGTTTTATGAAACCTTTTACTACATGTAGTTTTCATTCTACATTATTTAGGAGTTTCTATTTAGGAAACCAAAAAATCTGAATCAAAGGGACTTGAGCCCTGTACCTAAGAAACCTTTTTTAGACCATCCACACCTTAGGTTAGTAAATCTAACCAGAAAACCCACATTAATACATAACTGTCATTCCACATGACATTTACATACAAACATGGATTAGCTGATTGAATCCATCAATCTAACATGTCTTGTAAGTGGTGTGTACAAGCAACAGAAACATAAAAATACAAGTTACAGAAGAGAAAAAGGAAATACAGTGGGTGTCACGATCCTGTGCTCGAACCTCACTGGATTTAAGATGAAAAAGCTCATGAGTTCAGAAAGAATGGATGATACAGTTCATACAATGATTCTGCTAAAAGGTGCATATGAAATGAAATGATTCAGAGTGTTCTTGATTGGGATAGTGTATAGCCAACAAGAAACAAAGTTTCAGATAAAAAATGAGGTAACTCTATTCTTTATCATTGTACAAGCAAGGATTGAAGACTAAGTAATTCTACTATAGGATATGGTCTCCATACTATTCATTAACATTCACATATGCAATTATTCTCAAAAGGGGAAAAGTTTAGCACTATTGTGCACAAGAATTGAAAATCAAATCGTGCTATTATTTCACAAAGTTCAGTGCATATTCGAAGAGAAATCAATAAGAAATGCTAGTGCAACATACCAGTGATTATGCTGGATCAAAATAGGAAAAATGATAGTATTATTAACAAGAGAGTGCATATGGTAAATGAATAGATAACAAAGGAAATGGAGACATCATTGTTGTTCAAAAGCAAAGTGTGCACCAGAATTGAAGTCAAATAGTACTGCTATACATGTTCAAAATACAACACTTATTTATTAAAAGGGATGTAACATAAAAGTGTTATTAATTACTATTGTTAAAAGAAAATGGAAAATTAATGATCCATCTAATGAGTCTAAAGCAGTTAGATCATGGATTAAGGCTTAAAACAATTTAAATTTTGAAGTTTTGGTAAGCCAGAGTTTTTTTGTAGCAACTGAAAGATGGTCATGCCTCGTATGCATTCTTATAAATGAAGTTGATTGTAGTCATTGTGTGTCTTGCAGGATAGAGCATCCCAAGGATAAATTTGAGTAATAAGTATAGAATGCAGCAAGAAACACATTACAAACTAATATCTAAGTTACGGGTTCGTCTATGGTATCTGATAACAGTAACACATGTAAAATAGAAAAATCCAAAGGTGGCAGAAGTTTTAGTATGTTTCCCACTTCAAGTTCAACCTTAACTTCTATACCCAGTTGGCATGCAGACATGTACTTTATATTAATGTTGTTTATGGCTACAATGATAGTATTATGTGGTAAAGAGGAAAAAGACACGTCATTAACAGTGGCATGGAGGCTGATTCAAGATCAACACAATTTTGATATATGTTGTGCCCCCGGTGCATCTGTGCTATTTGCGCGTGATTGACTTGAATGTCTTGAACCACAGGACTAGTGCTTTTTTGTCCATAGCCCAAACCTCTAGTGTTTCTTTGGGTTGGTGGGATAGGCAATTCATATATGCCTTGTTGCCTTGCCCCCAGTCTGGTTGTACCATCATACCCAAATCTTTGTATCATTGTGTAACCGTTGCCGTAGTTTGCCAAAGGTAAGGGTGGTTGGACTGTCTCAGGAGTGTCTCTGTATAACCATGTATTAATGTCTTGCTCAAAAGTATTCTCTTCCGCTATGTCCCCCCATCGGACAAAGGTTGTAGGTGGACATCTAAAAAGGACCAGTTGCTGAGTTTCTATTGCAATGATAGGTGGTGGCATACCGTGATTTCTGGGACTTAAAGGCATGTGCGTGATTTTGAAGGCCTCTTCAAATCTATATTCCCCACATCCTTTATCTGTGATGGATATCTTACTTGCTTTCTCCATGATATCTTTAAGATCTATTTTTGAACTGGATGAGACATTGGTATCTTGTTGAATGACTATCTTACCTGCTGCTCGTTTGACATCCTTGGGATTTGATT